>BOPN01003463.1:0-5000 GCA_017312705.2 Penaeus japonicus | reverse complement strand
CAGAGGGGTGAGTGGTAGAGGGGTGAGTGGTAGAGGGGAGTAGGGAGTGAGTAGAGGGGTAGTGGGTAATGGGGGGTGAGTGGAAGCCAGAGGGGGAGTGGTAGGGGGTGAGTGGGTAGGGGGTGAGTGGTGGGGGGTATTGAGAGTGAGTCGTGAGGGAGTGAGTGGTAGAGGGGAGTAGGTGGTAAGGGGGAGTGAGAATAGTAGAGGGGGTGAGTGAGTAGAGGGGGAGTGAGTGGGGTAGAGGGGGAGTGAGTGGGTAGAAGGGGGGTGAGTGGAGTAGTAGAGGGGGGTGAGTGGGTAGAGGGGAGTGAGTGGGTAGAGGGGTGAGTGGGTAGGGGGTGAGTGGGTAAAGGGGTGAGTGGGTAGAGGGGGGTGAGTGGGTAGAGGGGGAGTGAGTGGGTAGAGGGGGGTGAGTGGGTAGAGGGGAGTGAGTGGGTAGGGGGTGAGTGGGTAGAGGGGGTGAGTGGGTAGAGGGGTGAGTGGGAAGGGGGTGAGTGGGTGGAGGGGAGTGAGTGGGTAGAGGGGGGTGAGTGGGTAGAGGGAGTGAGTGGGTAGAGAGTGAGTGGGTAGAGGGGGTGAGTGGGAAGAGGGGGTGAGTGGGAAGAGGGGGTGAGTGGGTAGGGGGATAGTGGGTAGAGGGAGTGAGTGGGTAGGGGGGTGAGTGGGTAGAGGGGGAGAGAAATTGGGTAGAGGGGAGTGTGAGTGGAGTAGAGGGGAGTGAGTGGGTAGAGGGGGAGTGAGTGGGTAGAGGGGGAGTGAGTGGGTAGAGGGGGAGTGAGTGGGTAGAGGGGGAGTGAGTGGGTAGAGGGGGAGTGAGTGGGTAGAGGGGGAGTGAGTGGGTAGAGGGGGAGTGAGTGGGTAGAGGGGGAGTGAGTGGGTAGAGGGGGAGTGAGTGGGTAGAGGGGGGGAGTGGGTAGAGGGGGGTGAGTGGGTAGGGGAGGGGGTGAGTGAAGGTGGATGGGGGAGGAGGGAGGAAAGAGGGGGATAGGAGGTGGGATGGGGGAAAGGTAGATGGGAGAGGGAGATGGGGAGGAGAGGAGAGGGGAAGGAGGAGAGGTTTTGAGGGAAGGGGTTGGGTGGGGGAGGGAGGAGGGAAGGGAAGGAGAAGGGAGGAGGAAAAGAGGGGATGAAGGGAGGAGAGAGGAGGGTAGGGATAGGAGGGAGGAGGGAAAGGGATCGGAGGGAGTTAGGGAGGAGGGAAGAGAGGAAGGAGGGAAGAAAGAAGGGAAGAAATGGAGGGATAAGGTTTGGAAGGGGTTGGGAGTGATAAGGAAAGGATCGGTATTGGATGGAGGATGACGGGGGGATGGTTAGGTGAAGGATGAGGGGATGGAGGGGGTGAAGTATATGGGGGGGGGGCGGTTAGGAGGATTAGACCAGTTAGAGGCAAGGGATTGAAGTAGGGGGTGTGGGAAAGAGATGAAAGATGGGGGGGGGGGGCGGCGAGGGGTAGGATAGATGAAAGATGAGAATGTATATAGTAAGGAGGATAACATTCGGTCACTAGAATCCTAAAATCCGGAAAAGCTAAATTCCAAAAATTCGGAATTTCGGAAAATCGGACATTCAAAAATCCGGAAATTCACAAAATCGGAAAATCGGAAATTCAGAAATCCGGGAATTCACAAAATCGGAAAATCGGAAATTCAGAAATCCTTAAAGTCGCAAAATCGGAAAATCGGAAATACAGTCGTCCTGTGACCATCGGTCGATACATCCATGGGGGCCTTTTGGGAAACTATTCTAAATCGTTTGAGTAATTGGATGGGGCTCGGGAACGAAGAGATATATGGTGGTTGTTAATGGGACGATTGAATGATGGAAGAGAGGAGAGAAAGGAAAAGGAGAGAAAGGAAAAGGAGAGAAAAGGAGTGAAGAGATAGGAAGAAATAAGAAGACTGGGGAGGACAAAGGACGAGATACTAACCGGAAAAGAAAAGGATGGAGGAGAAAGGGAGACAATAATAGGAGGAGAAATATAATTATCCTTATTATCATCATTATCGATATCATCATAACTTCACCATCATCCTTATCATTAATAGAATCACTATCCCTATCAATATCATCATCATTATAGTATTCCCTCCTTTTCCTTCTTCATAAAGGGAGAAAGATTGTGAAGAGGAAAGCTCGAGAGATTAGAGATATGATTATCTACTTACTGAATTAAACAGTTTATTTGATACTGGCGGAGTTTTGAAGTGAAATGATAGGGAAATTGGGAAGAGGAATTTAGAATAATGATAGTGATAGTAATAATGATAGTATTGATGGTAGTGATGATGGTGATGATGATGGTGATGAGGAGAATTATGATGATGATGATGATGAGGAGGAGGAGGAGGGTTGTGATGATGTGGAGGATTATGAAAATGATGATGATGATGACTGATAATGGTGATGATTATGATTATGATGATTATAATGAGGATGATGATAAGGATGTTGTGAAGACGATGATAATGATGATTTTGATAATGATAACGATAACGATAACAATAATGAAGATGATGATAATGATTATAATGATAAATTTAGTACACAGTGATAAATGAGGTGTGAATTGAAGGAATAAGATATTTTTGTTTTAATCGTTTCATGTTCTCTTAACTCAAAAAGATAAAATGAATGGACAGGGTCATTGATATGTTTTATCATTGATATTTATCGATTTAATCTTCTTTGTCGGATAGAAAAGTCGGAAAGTAAACAAAATAATTAATGAGTGCAATAAAATCATAAACATTTTGAAATAATGGTAGATAAAATATATCATGAGGAACAAACAATTTGAAAATTCTGCTATTCTTATTTCTAACCACCTCTATCTCCCGTTTTGTAATACAACTTCAACAAATTGGAAAGGTACATACGAGAATGAAAGATTGATCTGTGTGGTACGAAATGCAGAAAGTCTTCGGAAGGCGCTCTCCATGTTTCGTTGCAAAACAACGAATGTTAAAGAAATATGTATCAACGAAGGAAGGGTAGGAAGAGAGAGATAGATAGATAGATAGATAGATAGATAGATAGAGAGATAGAGAGAGAGAGATAATCAGAGAAAATGACTTAGAGAGAATTAGGGTAGAAAAAAAATCACAGATACATAGAGAGAGAGAGAGAGAGAGAGAGAGAGAGAGAGAGAGAGAGAGAGAGAGAGAGAGAGAGAGAGAGAGAGAGAGAGAGAGAGAGAGAGAGAGAGAGAGAGAGAGAGAGAGAGAGAGAGAGAGAGAGAGAGAGAGAGAGAGAGAGGGGGGGGTAATCAGAGAAAATGACTCAGAGAGAATGAGGATAGAAAAAAAGATAACATATACATAGAGAGAGAGAGGGGGGGGGGAGAAAGAGAGAAAGAGATGGAGAGAGAGAGCAGAGAGAGAGAGAGAGAGAGAGAGAGAGAGAGAGAGAGAGAGAGAGAGAGAGAGAGAGAGAGAGAGAGAGAGAGAGAGGAGAGAGAGGGAGAAAGAAAGATATATAGAGAGAAAGTGAGAGAAAGAAAGAAAGAGAAAGAGCGAGAGAGAAAAAGAAAGACCGAGAGAGAGAGAGAGAGAGAGAGAGAGAGAGAGAGAGAGAGAGAGAGAAGGGCGAGGATGTTGCTGAGACAGAGGGAATTTTCTCACGGCGTTTCCGGCAGGGCAGACGACATGGCGACCGAAGAGGGAAGGAAACGGCGAGGGGGAAGGGGGAAGGTGAGGGGAGGGGGAGAGAGGGGCAAAGGGAGGAGGGGCTGCCAAGTGACCAGCCTCTTCCCTCTTGACTCCTCCAGCTCCTCTCCCGCGGCTTCCTCTTCGAAAAGGATGCTTCCGGCCTTCGCATAGAGGAGGGTCAGCTCTGCTCCTTGTATCCTGTTAATGGAAGCTGATTGAGGTGGGGAGAGGAGGGGGGTCAATGTGCATGCTTATATACGCGTACACACACACACATACACTCATACATACAGAAACACACACACAGACACAAATACACACACACATATGCACACACGCACATACATATATCCAGAAATAAAGAAACACACACACACACCACACACACATACATATAGAAACACACACACACACACACACACACACACACAAACACCCCCCCCCCCACCCTGCACACACACACACACACACCTCTACCCCCCCCTCCCCCCCCCACCCTGCGCACACACAAACACACACACATATATATATATACACGCCCCCCCCCCTTTCTCCCTCCCCGTCACCTTACTGCAAGTCCCTACACCTTTTTTCTTTCAGACGAGCTGTACACACAATCAGAGTTAATTTTGCGAATGAATGAAGGTGCCCAAGCCAGTCCCCTCTCCCGCCCTAAGAAAATGACACTCAATTATTGACTTTTGCCCGCGGACAAGGCGCTACGGATATGCGATGGGAAACACACGCTCCGTGTTAAATGAACTGGCGTTGGTCGTGTATATGGCCGTTGTCAGGGCGGTCTGTTGACTTGTGGGTTCGTTTTATTTTATTTTTTTCTGGAAGGGTGTTTGTTTGTTTGTTTGTTTGTTTGTTTGTGTCTGTTTTTTGTCGTTCTTTTTTTTTCTTCTTTTTCTTTTTTGTTATTCTGTTTTTTCTGATTTTTTTTTTTTTTGCTTCTCTCTGTCTCTCTACTTCTGTGTTCTTCTCCTTTGTCTTCTCTCTCTCTTTCTCTCTCTCTCTCTCTCTCTCTCTCTCTCTCTCTCTCTCTCTCTCTTTCTTTCTATCTCTCTCTCTCTCTCCATGCCTTCGCTAAACAAGTTATTCATCATATTCCTCCCTCAGTACATCAGCCAAACAAACACAGAAGAGAAAATAAATATAAAAGTAAAAAAAAAATATATATAAAAAATAATAATAATAAAAAAACACACACAGACACACCTCCCCTTCTCCCCTCTCCCCCTCCGCTATAAATATATCCTTTAACCCACATTTCTCCAGTAACACCCAGTAGATAAATTAATACACAAATTTATTCATTTCTTATCCATCGGGTTTAAATCCTTCCTT
>BOPN01003462.1:153495-159778 GCA_017312705.2 Penaeus japonicus | reverse complement strand
ATATTATATATGTATTATATATATTCATTATATATTTATGTATATATATATAATAAATATATATATAATAAATATATATATAATAAATATATATTTATTATATATTTATTATATGATAAATATATAATGAATATATAATAAATATATAATAAATACATATATATTATATATTTATTATATATATATTATATATATATGGATATATTCTTACATATATACATATATATACATATATATATATATATATATATATATATATATATATATATATATATATATATATATATATAATGTATCTATTTTTATGTAATACTAATACATCTATCTATATTCAGTTACTAGATGCCAAGAGTCAGCTTAGAATTACTGAATTACTTGGTTTTATGTATCATTATTTAACATGGATAAAATGTTTAAATTTGATAGTTAATAAGGAAATAAAGTGAATAAAATTAGCATTTATTAACAGTATTTTATTATCAAAGATATCTGAATACACTAGTACATTTAACCAACTTTAAAGCAAGTGTTATCAAAGAATATGACAATAGCTTTAACAGACAGATCACTGTCCACCACATTCACATGTTCTCATAACCCATACAGTGATGAAGGTCGAAAAAACGCCAAGTTTACAATAACCAAAACATACATGATCGAAATCCAGTTCATAACCGGAAGACAGATCACCACAGTTCACAATGTATAACAAAGAACATCAATGAACAGTTTGACTTCAACAATTTTCATAAATCTAAAATCCACACAGCATATGTCTGTGAAGAAATGAAAAAAATCTTGTGTTTGAACCTGTGATTATCAAAACAAAAAAAAAGTAAGAACATTTTATGCATCTTGCTGTATCAGTCAATGGCGTTATTTACATTGGGATTCACAATATAGAAACACTACGCACTAAAAATGATCCCCTATCAAACTACTTCTTTTTTTAGTGTTTGTGGTTGTCAGTGAGATTCATCCTCACACGCCTATCACTTACTTTTTTGTCATTTAAAAAAAAGAAAAAAAAAAAGAGAGAAAAAAAAAAAAAGTTGAACATCTTTCATTTATTTTTCTAATTTTCTTTTCCCCAAAATGAACTTTCACGCCTTTCAGTTATGGCTTTAGTCTATTTCGAAAAATGTAGATTTCATTACCTCAAGTACAGGGAATGGAAGAATGAGCATTATAGTGCGATACATCACATTTCTTTCTTAGACTGTAGGGCAATGCTATGTAGTAATATTATTTACAAAGAATAACAGATTTATTAAATTTCAAGCAGGGGGACAAAAAAAAAAAAAAAAAAAATTATTGGTTTGTTTTATACGTTTGGCCAAAAGCACTTTTGTACTGTAAATAGTAAATGCTTATATACTGTGTATGCTTATTGTTATCAATTTCATTCTACACATTTTACAGAAAATGGTGTAAACCTAAACCACACAAATTAAAAATTGCTAATCATTTTTTCTGATATAAAGAAATTCCATCTAATATATAATACCATTCAAGATTTACTTGCATCACTGTGTGAAGTTAAATCACGTACTTGTTAAACTAGCTTTTAATAAAATTCAATAATATATAAATTACTGTTAATCTACTGAAGAACTTTCCATGCTATACTACAGGATTTTATCACATATAGAAAACCTATTATTCCTATATAAATCATATGAACTGAAGTAATTAAATTCATCTTATTCTACGATGCCTTTACATCAGAATTTCCAATATTACAAATATCTTTACTCAAAGAAAAAAGAAAAAATACATACGAAACCAAAAAGTGTAAACAGATTAGAATATAAATTACAGTAATCTCCTTTACTGAAACATGCATACTGAAAACCTTAATTGTTTCCTTTTTTACCATCACCTTAAGAGGAACGGTAAAAAAAAGAACATTTTCCGGAAAGAAAACAAAACAACAACGTTATAATGAATCTCTGTACCTTTTAAAATGCTAGACTCTCGACTGCCTACTTGGTCACAGTCGTCGACACATAGAGGATATGTTAAACTTGACAATAACATACAGAACAGATGATGATGAAAAAGAACTGGACAAATATATTACAAGAGGTAGCTTGCTATGAGAGTTCAGTCAAGAGTATCATAAATGCAGCCAACATTTTAGGGTTTCAGGACTATACAAATGTCAGTGTGGCTTTTATATATATATAATATATATATATATATATATATATATATATATATATATATATATATATATATATATATATATATATATATATATATATATATATATATACGTGTGTGTATATATATATATATATATATATATATATATATATATATATATATATATATATATATATATACGTGTGTATATATATATATATATATATATATATATATATATATATATATATATATATATATATATATATATATATATATATATATATATATATATATATTATATATATATATTCACTATTAGGCACACACACTACATGCTCTATTAAATACCCTAATTATCACAGGATTTTTCACAGAACATTTCAGAGTACGAGTATCTGTTTAAAAATCGGTCTGGCATAAATTTGTGAAAAAACCTCTGGAATTACATGAATTTTGCTGCAATTAAGAAACATAACAAACAATATCCTCGCATAATTAGGGGAAACAACAGGGATTCTATTCACAATGGATTATTCAAGAGGGCTGAGGAAAGAAAGAAAAAGTGTTAATTAAAGGGATTCAGATTATGGATATATATATATATTTTTAAAGATTTTTCATCTCCTTTTTTCATGTCTTCTACAGATTTTTTAAAAAAGATTTTCCATCTCTTTATACATCTACAAGTTAAGCTACAGCAGACTGGGTTGTACCTGCCGGAGACAGCAAAGAAAACTCACTCACCACAACGTTTCTCTTCCGCCTCACGTGAAAGGAGGAAGGAACAATATACTATACATCAAGGGGAGGGGAGGGGAGGGGAGGGGAGGGGAGGGGAGGGGGGGGGGGGGGGGGGGGGGGGGGGGGGGGGGGGGGGGGGGGGGGGGGAGGCAGTGGAATGGATGGTGGGAAGGTGTGGGATAGGCAGAAGGATGGGCAGAAGGATGGGCATTGGGAGGGTGTGGGGGACATAGAGGAGGCAGAGAAATGGGAGGAGGAAAAGAGTGAGGAACGGTGGGGGAGGGAGGGGGGAGGAGGGCAATGGGATGGGGTAGGGGGAAGGGAGAAGATAGGGGTAAGTGGAATTGAGAAAAAAATATTTCATTAAAGGTGAGGGAAGATAGGATTGGGGGGATATGGGGGATATGACGACTCAATGTAGAGACAAACAGCTTGGGCAAACTAAAAACACTGAGGGGGGGGAAAAACAGGCAAGAGTAACAAACATTTGAGAGTAATGCAGCTCCCTATAAAGACTTTACAATCTTCCCTTTACATCCTTAAACACATGAGGACTGCCCAGCAAAACTGAGAAAAGAGAGATTAAACAGAAAAAAAAAAAAAAAAAAAAAACTTTTAAAGCTCAGAAGAGTAAGCCAGCAGTTTGTACAGCTGAAAGATATTCTATGCAGGAATTAGACCAACACACTTAATACAGCAAGCAAAGGAATCCTTTCTCTAGGAGATAAAATTCATCTGACACTTCAACAGGCAAACGAAGGAGAAAAATAAGAAGCTAATAAAAAGGGAAGGACTTAAAGAAGTGTTCAGTCTTATATCTGAGAAGATGAATGTATCACCTCATCAAACATTTTTTTTCTCTTTAATCTACTATGGATTTCTTTCTATATGCTTCTTTCTGGCAGTAAATATTGTCTTGTCAAAAGTGAATCTTTTTCTTTCATAGTATGTACATATATCCTCTGCCTTATGTTTGAATCCTACAAGGACATATCTCCCTTAAAATCCTTATGATAATCCTTTGAAACATACATAATGTCTTTTGTACCCAATACTTACGCAAAAGAAAATATGATGATAATCCAATGCAAAGGAAGCTCACCCTTTTTGTCAAAGAAAACAAAAAAGAAAAAGTGTGTGAATACAAACCATAGCAATCACCCACATCCTTTAAATCACAGCTTTTATTCCCCCCCCCCCACAAAAAAAATCAAAACATTTCTTTCCCACGTACAGGCAGACTATACACACACGCACACATCATACGCATATACATATATATATATGTATATCTATATATATCGAAACTTTTTCTTTCTACATTTTAGTCCATGTCAAGCTGTTTGACCGTATATTGTTCTTCGTGACCGGTGTGGACGCGGCGCTGGCGTCACTTGATCTTCTGGCCGAGGGAACAGCAGAGGCAGAAAGCGAACAGCATCCCCAGCAGCTCTAGAGAGGCCACACCGATGCCAATCCCCATGAGCAAGTTGATGTGATCTTCTACCCAATTCTTCAGTCTACCGTAGCAACCCTGTGGAAAACGGAGTGGGGGTTAGCACGTTCAGAGAAAACGGGAAATCTGCGGAGGAATAAAGGGAGGACTTCTTGAGTTGTGATTTCTGTTATGGTTTTATTATACGGATGGTTGTTTGAAAGGGGATAAAATCATTATCATACATATTATATGTTGTTGAACCATAAACAAGATATGCAAAGCTATCATGGTCCCACACACGTGAAAAAGTACATAAATAAATAATAAAAAAAAACAATATATATACACGCTTTCCAAAACTATTGCAGTCTCTTCTTGCCAATATGAACAGCATGCCAGCCACCATAACCAAACAAAATCGGGATTAAAGCAGGTCACTTTAAGCTTTCTTTCTTTTTTCGTGTTTAATAATAATACAAAGACAAAACAATGTAGCAAAAAAAATCAGCGGATCACACAACATGCAAAAGGATATGGTCTCAAAATCGAAAATGTCCATGCAGTGAGTTTCGAACTGCAATTAAATAAATCGATATGTATGAAAAAAAATATATATATATATATGTGGACGTGACTCTGAGGTACAGATGTTCAGGATGCAGGAAAAATTACATTTCCTGTGTACGCAACCTGGCGATATCTGTAATAAATGAAGCCATACACGCACGCACGTGCACCACACACAAACGCAAACACACACACACTGTATTTTAGTTTTAAAATCTCTTGCAATAGATTTTTAATGAATGAAATTTATGTCTTAAAAATCTGAACCCCAGAATTTAAGGAAGCAAGTGATCCCAAATAGGCCAATTTGCTTCCGCTTTCATAAAATCAGGGATTGTGTCCACTCATGCAACATACTTCAAACGAATGTAAGAATGTAATAAACACAACATACGATAAAATAACTAGCATGAGATGCAAGCTGAAAAAGGAATATCACAAACAAGTCAAACCTTACACATCTTTTTATTTATTTATTTCCTTTTCTTTTTGAACGAAAATAAAAAACCTTTTCGTTATCTTTTATATAAGACCGTGCACGTTAAGAACTAGTCAAATGCCATTCGTCATTTAGAAGAAAAACAACAAAAGCAAGAGGAAACACTTGCGTAACTGCTTGCTTGGGTCGTACAAAGTGACCGCGCCTGACAACCAGCTGTCAGGGGGAATTTCAACTCACTAACTAGCTGCTAGAAGTACTCACATACCTTGCTAGTGAGGGATTCACAGGCTGTACACGACTAGGAGGGGGGGAGGGGAGATATCGCAAAGAATATTTACTAGCAGAAGGGAGGAGGGATGCTAGTCATTGCTAATACTGGGACAATCAAAACAGACGGGTCGGTTTGCTAGCAAGGGATCTAACAGACTCCTTTTTTTTAGCTATTGAGGGATCTAACAAACTGATAGCGAGTGGGATCAAATACTGGGGCTTGGATTCAGATACTTGCTCGGGCGCGTGACAAAAGATGAAAATTGTCATGACCTAAAGACAGAGAGAGGGCAATGGATATGAAAGGTTACTGAAAGCTAAATGGGGAATCAGTTTGATGTCAGACGAATTATCTAAAATAAATGGGAGAAGGACTAATGACAAGCTAATGGGAGGAAATCGATAACAGACGGACAAGAGAGATTAGAAACAAAATACAAACGGTAATTTTTTTTTTTTTTTTTTTTTTTTTTTTTTTTTATTCCGTCAAACCAGGAAGTAAAAAAAAAAAAGCCACACAAAAATAAACCAACCATCAACAATTTTCATTAATTTGTCACGAGGAGGAGGAGGAGGAGGAAGAGCAGGAGGAGGATGAAGATGCACCACGACAACCCGTGCCAAAACATGTCACAGGCGTTACAACCTAAGAGAATAATAATAAGGGGAAAAAA
>BOPN01003462.1:127154-132154 GCA_017312705.2 Penaeus japonicus | reverse complement strand
CTGTCTACTGACTCTCATTCCTCTGGTCTCCATTGCATTCCTCCAAAGCTCTAATCTCAGCTCTACCTCCTCCTTCGTCTTCCCGCACACCACTACATCGTCCGCAAACAACATATCCCACGGGGCTTCCCTCTGGACTACCTCCGTCATGCAATCCATAATCACTGCAAACAAGAATGGGCTAAGTGCTGACCCTTGATGCAGCCCCACCGTTACCTCAAACTCCCCCGTATCACCCGCCGCGCACCTCACCACAGTCTTACTGCTCTCATACATATCTTGTATCAACCTGATGTATTTCTCTTCCACCCCCTTCAGTCTCAAACAATTCCATACCTCTTGTCTCGGTACCCGATCGTAAGCTTTCTCTAGATCAATGAAGATACAATGTAGTTCTTCTTGCCCCTCCCTGTGCTTCTCCATTATCTGCCTGAGCGCAAAAATTTCGTCAGTTGTGCTTCTATCGCTATTGTTTATATTTCTTTATTACTGCTGTCCTCATTTCATTTTGATATTACTTTTGTTGATCTTATTACCATCATCATTATTGCTACTATCATTATGCTAGTCATTATTACCATCATTATTATCATTATCATTATCACCATTTTCATAACTATTATTACCATCATTACCATTATAACTATCTTTATTTTCACTATCATCCTGTTATCCGTATTATTTTTGTTATTACCATTATTATTACTATTATTATTATCATCATCATCATTATCATTTTAATCATTATCACCATCATTATTATCATCATCATGATTATCATTGTCATTATTATGATGCTCATCATTATCATTATCATAATTATCATTTACCTCATTATTGTTATAATTTCTCTCCTAAGCATTATCATCAAAATTATTACTTTTATTATATTTTAAAAATAACCATAACATTTGATCTGTCCATCTTAGAGAGAGCCAAGCTTCCTCTCAGAACACAGGTCTTGAAAATATTCTTTCATCTTATGTAATAATCTTAAAGAGAGGTCACAAATACATAAAGATAAAATAAATTGAAGTCAAATGAAAAATGCACCCATCTCTTTCACATGACTCACAAAGCACTTCAGATCAACATTCTAGCCTTTCTAGTCAATTGAAATAGGCAAAAAACAGCCACAATATTACCGGAAAATCACGAGAGCCTGTCCCCACATCTTAAATTATTAAGTAATTATTGCTATTATTCTATCATATTCGAAACAGCACTCAATGAAAAAAAATCCACATTTAGTCCGTACATGTGTCTAAAAGGTTAGGATTAAAGACAAAAGATAATCATTACTTTTCTCCAGTTCGAACAATAAAAGGATATAAGCCTCATTATGTTGATCATGAAATTCCACTTTGAGTAACATATTCATAGTTAAAGTGTTGAGCTAATGTTAAGGTCACCAGAGGTCAAAAGGTCACAGCATATTCTAGATACATATTTCATCAAGTCAAAGCATTAATAGTACATATAGCTAGGAGTCTGTTGCTTTGAATTATGCAGTGCAAAGTTAGATCAACAGAACCGAATGATGCATATTTGATAAGCCTCTATTTTCATCATTCATGCCATAAGAGCATGCAAATCAGTAAGGCTTTCGGGAGCGCTAAAAGTACTGACACAAATATAGTTCAAACTGATGGCATACATAAAAAGGCATCTATAGAAATCAATGTATTCAAAGTTCGACCATTTATCTATTCAGTTACGTCGCTCAACAAAGTTATTTTAGATAAACTTTGTATGAAATAATAATCTATACAGAAACGTGTCATATGACAATTCAAAGCTATCTTTTTGCATCTGCTTAGAAAATAGGTTTCCAAATTTACGGATCAACTACCTACTTTGGTGCAAAAGCAAATGTTTTACAACTTGAACAATCTTCTTAAAAGGAGCTCTAACAAGCACCAAACTTACAAACTTGCAACAGATGCACACACGTTTGCATACTTCAAACATGTATATGGGGACTGGAATCAAGAGAGAGAGAGAGAGAGAGAGAGAAAGAAAGAGAGAGAGAGAGAGAGAGAGAGAGAGGGGGGGGGGTAAGGGAGGGAGAGAGAAGAGAGAGGGAGGAAGGTAGTGGGGACAAGTGAACCAAAGTAGGACAAGAAGGAAGGAGAAGTTAAAGGAGAAGGGTAAGAATGATAGCTGAATAAGAGGAAGAGGAGGAGAAGGAGACGAAGAAGGAGGAAGGGGATAAACAACAGCAAGAAGACGAAGACAACTCCAACCATAATAGGACAGCTAAATCTGTAAACAAGAAGTCAAACGCAAAACACAGAGGAAGCACGAGACAAGGACTGTAAGAAAAGGAAAACGTACAAATCCCACCATTGGCACTATGCCTCCAATCAAAGCCGGGATACCCACACCCTCCTTCACGTCTGTCCTAGCATCCCCCGTTCCCTTCCTTTATGTATTTTTTTCAAAAGAACGCAGACCTGACGTCGAATTTATAATGTTTTTATCTTCTCTTTTCATTCTCTGTTCACTTTGGTTTTTATTTTGCTTATTCATAAAATCTAATCAGGTTTTGATGAAGCATGAAACTGTTACAATCTCGACTTTCTGATCAAGTAATTTTTTTACTTTCTTTGAAGAGTCACTCTACACACGGATCTCAAATCAGAAACGTACAACAAGTCTAGTTATCTTACAATTAGTATCTCACAATTCCATTCTGCATACTATGGCTACATGATAACTAGAGTCCATAAGGAAATAATATTTCCAGCGAAGTCTCACTCACACTCGCCCAACATGGAAGCCGACTGGACCAACATCATAAGGAGGAGAAGGATTACCTTTTGACCCCTTATGACCTTGATTCATTCTCTATAATTCACATATCGTGTTTTAGTCGCCTTCTCCGTGTTAGCTGGTTGGATAAACACACCAGTTGTTGAGTATTAGACAACATGATTGCATTAAGAGGCTTGTCAGTGATCGAGAAAGAGTGAAATTAATTTTTGTGGGATTATTGCACGGAGTGAAGAACCAGGCAGGAAGAGGAAAGTCCAACACGGGTTTTGCAGACATCAAGGAAGTAACTGGACTGTCGGAAAATAACTGCCTCGTTATGATGATAAATGAATTTCTCAAGACCAATCTTTTGAGGTGCAATTCTAGTGAATAAATGGATGAAGTGTTGTGGTCATATTTGTTACCTTTACTTCCCATAAAATTACTTTAATTTTCCTATAGGCACCCGAAAGCCGACTTCAAACTCATTCGCTGCCGGATTGAGTTGTTTATTATTTAAAAAAAACTGCCGGATTACAGAAATGGTAATCAAGTAAGTGGTCTGCTTAAAAAAAATGGAATGAAGCAATGTACTTGTGATATGATAAATATTGCTTAGTTTTTATTCCTAGTATCATCTGAATATTGTTGCGATCATCAATATTATCATAATCATCATTTTGTCATCATAGTTATTGTTATTATTACTCCATATTAGCAGCTTCATTGTGCGATTGTCACCATTATTTTCGTATTCAATTGTGGTAATAATGATACTAGTACTGGTAATACTGGCTATATGAATGGCATTACTGCAGTGAATACAATTTTGTTGCATACAATGAAAATAGGTTTATAACATCAATTACATTATGGTTTTATCAAGTTTAATATACATTGTAAAAATCATATATCAACAGCATTTCAATCAACAAAACTGGCACAACTTCTCTGTAATGAATGGTTTGGGTGTGCGTGTGCGTGAGTGTGTATGTGTGTGTCTGTGTGAGTGTCTGTGCGTCTTTGTATCTATGCCTGTGTCTGTGTCTATGTGTCTGTATCTGTGTCTATGTGTTTGTATCTGTGTCTATGTGTCTGTATCTGTGTCTATGTGTCTGTGCCTGTGTCTGTGTCTGTGTCTGTGTCTGTGTCTGTGTCTGTGTCTATGTCTATGTGTCTACATCCGTGTCTATGTGTCTGCATCTGTGTCTATATGTCTGTGTCTATGTCTATGTCTGTGTCTATGTGTCTGCATCCATGTCTATGTGTCCACGCCTGTACCTGTGCGTTTGTGTCTATGCAAACGCGCCCATGTACGCGCCTACTTAAGGACACACCACCCACACTCTCCCTCATCCCCGCCCTACTTCTCATACGAGCGAATAATCTCCCTCCAGCGAGCAAGGACCTGTTCCTTCGGCGCCGACCAGAAGGTTGCCAGGACGTCCCAGCCTCTGCGAGCCGTCGTCAGGAGGTACTCGTTGCCAGGGTCCTGCTCGTAGCTGTAGGCGCCCATCACGAGGCTCTGGGCGAAGCGAGCGGCCACGCATTCCTGGGGGGAGATCCTTGGGTTAGGTTCAGGGAGGGAGAAGGACGTGTTGGGTAGGTTTTTGTTTTTGTTTTTGTTTTTTATCATGTTACTATGCTTGAGTTAGGTTGTTTTGATATATGCAAACGCTCTCTCTCACACGCACACGCAAACATGCACATGCACACATATACATACACACACACGCGCACACACACTCACACACACATACACTCATACACAGAAAGAAAATGAGAGAGAGAGAGAGAGAGAGAGGAATAATAATGAATGAATGAATGAATGAACAAATGAATGAATGAATGAACGAATGAATGCAATAAAGAAAGAAAAAGTGAAAGATGGAGATAAAGAAATACAAAAGGAGAAAGAGAGAAAAGAAAGAAAGAAAGATACAAAAACTAAATACCCAAAAAAGAAACCCCAACCCCAACCCCAACCCAAACCCCAACCCCAAACCTCAAACCCAAACCCCAAACCCCAAACCCCAAACCCAACCCACCCCCAACCCCAAACCCCAACCCCAACCCCCAAACCCAACCCCCAAACCCCAAACCCCAACCCCAAACACCCAACCCCAACCTCCAACCCAACCCCCAACCCCTAACCCGAACCCCAACCCCAACCCCCAACCCCCAACCCCAACCCCAACCCCAAACCCCAACCCCAAAACTCACCCTCAAAACACTCCACTCCA
>BOPN01003462.1:112154-114654 GCA_017312705.2 Penaeus japonicus | reverse complement strand
ATATATATATATATATATATATATATATATATATATATATATATATATATATTTATGTAATATATATGTATGTATATATATATAATATATGTATATATGTATATATATACATATATATGTAGACACAAATGTATAATGTATATATATATATACATATATATATATATATATGTATGTATGTATATATATCTATCTATCTATATATATAATACATATACTTATATATACATATCTTTATCTATATCTACCTATCTATCCGTTTATATATATATATATATATATATGTGTGTGTGTGTGTATATATATTTGCACCTGTAATCATCCTTACCATTATCTATTTCATCGTAAGTCTGCCTCAGTTCCATAATTTCCGAAAAGTAGTTTATAACTGCTGTCCTGTCAATAGGCACATCAATAGGCTTCAACTTTTCTATTCCAGTCAAGTCTCTATTTGTTTGTGGGAAGTGGCATGGCTGACTCTGCAATTACAAGGCTTCATATTCGCGTCAGACCAGCTCCTCCTAGACGACTAAGCTGTGAAGAGTACTTTATACACTAGCAGGGGTAGTTCTCGTGTGCAAACAATGTACCCTGAATTACCTACTTCAACTGTCAAACAACCACTTACCTCATCAGAATACCTTGGTTACCATTTTTTAGAGCCGGCAATGAGTGAAAGATTGAGACGAACTATTATTCAAAATATTTTTGATATTAAGACATTCTATCACATGAATTAGAAAGATTGGATTCATATGATGATGATGATGAGAAGGAGGATTAAGGATTGAGGATGATGGTGATGATGAGGAGAAGGAGGAGGAGGTGGAGAATTGAGGATTGATGAGGTCAGCAGAGGTCGAAAGATGAGACTAAGCTGCATGGAATGTTTGTAGATTCAGGTAATTTTTATATTCGCAGAATGTAGAAGGGGAAGATAGGCTATCCAGCCCCGCGTACGTACGTAGCCCCACTTTACAGCGGCGACTGTAACCAAGTCCCTGTGTAATATGCAGATTCTGCGAAAGGGAGAATAGGCGTGGCAACTATCAGTAAGATTTACTTGAAAGGGTTAGTCTGTCTCTAATTCTCTACTCCCAATGCCCGAGATCCACAAGGGGTCCGTAAGAATACATTTCTGCTTTTCCATTTTTTGATGCTTCTACTTCTTACACTTGTAACATATTTCTAAAATCCTTGTTTTTATCATGAACTAAATCGCAGAAATGTACGATCTTTCAGTCAATCCATACGTATTATAACGCTAGTCTCGATTACGGGACATATTCAAGTTGCCTTGAAGCCAGACTTTGTCCTCAGTGGCCTGGCTTATGTAACCTGCCGTGACTCTGCATTCGTCAACAAAAAGATAGTGAAATTGATGCCGCTTGTGTATTTGGCGAATAGGAAAAGAAAGAGAAAAAATAATGATAAAAGTCTGGCTAGGAGATTCCGAGTTAGTGATAGTCTCGTCTCTTCCTGTATTCAAAGCTTGCTAGATGTTATCTACATGTTATCTTCCTTTTCATCCTTCTTCTTCTCTTCCTTTTTTGTCTTCCCCTTTTATCTTCGTCCTTTTCTTTTTCAGTTTCTATTTCTTCTTCTTCTTCTCCTCCTCCTTCTCTTCTTCTTTCTCTTCTTCTTCTTCTTCTTCTTCTTCTTCTTCTTCTTCTTCTTCTTCTTCTTCTTCTTCTTCTTCTTCTTCTTCTTCTTCATCTTCTCATTCTTCCAGTTCTTCTCCTCCTCCTCCTTTTGATAAAAACAGAAACTCAATTACACGTATAAACTAATTCATCATTACTTGGACCTCACGACTTCATTCCAACATGAACACCTTGAGAAGGGTGCTAACAAGGCACACCTTACAATACATATTTATTCTCTTTTATAAACGTGTAATCTAACTCACAGAACGGAATAATCTGGATGTCTTTGAACAATATATTCCGTTATCTTTCTTGCACTTACGTTGCAGGTGCACCAGGACATGTTCAGTCATGTGTGGATGATAAGATGAACTGAACTGACTGACTGTAAAGATTCAATCTTTGTTTCACAAGAAATATCTGCCACATAATAAAATCCATTTGTGAAGGTTATAGCCGTAGTGGGAATCTGATGATAATGATGATGAGGAGGAGGATGATGGTGATGAGGAGGTGGAGGATTGAGGATTGATGATGATGGTGATGATGATGTGAAGGAGGAGGATTGAGGATGATGATGATGACAAGATGGAGGATTAAGGATTATATTTGATGGTGATGGTGAGGAGAAGGAGGAGGTGGAGGATTGAGGATTGATGATGATGGTGATGATTGATGATAATAATGATGATCTTTATGAAGATGATGATTGATGATGATGACGGCAACGACCATAATTATCACGCTTCTTGATTATTCATCTATTTCACCCGTTGTCAGCCATCAGCACTTAACCCATAAAACAAATTATCAACAGAACTATCTGCTTGAGATAATGAAGAACTTCCCTGGGA
>BOPN01003462.1:82154-99654 GCA_017312705.2 Penaeus japonicus | reverse complement strand
CAATAAACTTCCCTTATACACATTTAGAAAGATTGATCTGGGTCTGGTTCCTTTATTGACGATAAATTGCCACTGGGGTCAACTAGCTCCATCATGCGAAAACATATACAGGGGAGGTTTGTTTCCTTCGCTAGATCTAGAAGCGTGGAGGCCACGACATTGCTGGACTTAGCTATCTGAGTATAGATTGATGGAATTACTATGACCTAGATTTTGAAAAATTATTGCGACCTATTTTTACGTTCAGCAGTTTTTTTTTATTTTATACTTACTAGTATCACGTAGCTCAATATAGGCCTGCATCAACTAATGCCATGGCCTCGGTGACTTGCGCTTCAGAAAAGGCCAACAAACGCCATATATATTCTAAAAGGTAAAGTTTAGACTCATTTCTTATTTGACCCTATATCATCACAGGTTGATAAGCTATATCTTAGCAGAACATACACGAAGATGGTTTGTTTGCTATTGCTACAGGGAGAAATGAAAAGCCCATGGCATTACTTAACTGTGTGAGCAGATTGTAGCCAGACCTTCTTCACATTGTGCAGACTATATTGTATACTTAACAGTGCTGTTTTTTGTGTTCTTTATGGCCATTGCCATAGTTCTCTCAGTGTACTTGGTCCTTTTTCTTCATAAGATAGTTTTAACCTGGCAGGATATAGGATTTTTCATTGTTTTTCTGCATTGACTAAGTACCCATGACCTTAGAAATCCTGAAATAAACATAAATCAGTGAACCTGCTTCTTTAAAAAGTACTAATGAAAATTATATACATATATATATATATATATATATATATATATATATATATATATATATATATATATATATATATATGTATTTTTTTTTTTTTTTTTTTTTTGCATGGTCCAAAGTCCATCAACCTCAAAAACAGTAAAATAAATCAACAAACCAGCTTCAAAAACGACAATACTAACAGAAACGTCCTTTGCAGGAGGTGAAACATGGCCCAGTCAGGTGGTGGCTCATCCCGACGTGGGGCCCAGGCTCCTCTGCCAGGGGCACATCCTCATCCACCTCCCCCCCACACACACGATCCAGTGTCCTTACCCTACCACTGGCATGACAAGCAGGTAAGACGGACGCAGCTATGTGGTCATGTGTACTGGCATTGGTGTGTAGGTAAGAGCTGTGGTCTTTTTGAAGGAGAGATCAAGGGGAGAAGAAAAGATTAGGGAATAGTTGATATTGATATATATAAAGTTGTTTATAAATTTGATAGGACATGGAAATTTAGACAAGGACCTGTTTTTTAGAAGTTTGCTCTCGTTTTTTTTTTTTTTTTTTTTCGTTTTTTTTCTTTTGAATTATATATGTTATTATCGTTTTTTTGTTGTCTTTTAGGTGGCAGCTTACAGCTATAGAGAGTTTATCTTCAGCTTTCTGTGGAACCGTATCTTATATAGAAAATTAAAGAATTACATTTTATCCTGTTGAAAAATGATATGTAAATACTTATATTTTATTTTACTTTATTTTATTTATTTTATTTTGTTTTATTTTACACTGAATATGAATACCTAAGTTATATCAGTTTCTCTATTGATTGTCATCTTGTCTTTATGTATGACATATAGAAGAAAACTTTCCCTCAGCATAAAAGAAACAATAATTTCTCATAGAAACACCCACCTGTGTCTTCTGTGTTGATTGCTGCACAAAATACATTTTTTTCTCTTTTTTTTCATATGATAGATGCAATAATTTTTAAAGTCATTTTCAGCTAATGCTTTACAGTAATGATTAATATGAACAAGGCCTTTAGAATTAGCAAAAGTATTTTATTAGCAATAGTTTTAGTAATTAACCAATGCCTACTAACCGACACGAAAATATAGAATTCTTAAATTTCAATCGGTTATGTACCTACTAAACACAACAGCTACGAATAATCATGAATTCAAGAGTGGTGAATAAGAGGTCAGATTGATTTGGGGTCTCGAAGCTATTCCACAAACAAGTGCCGATGAACACCCCTGTCTGCAGTTTCAGGGAGGCCGGTGTGGAAATTGAAGCGAGTGCGTGGGAAGGTCCCGTGCTGGCAAGTAATCTGATCCAAGTTCTAGCTCTGGCATACCGGCGGCTAGAACTTTGGTGGATGTTGCCTCGTGTTCATTTCGTGATGAATGGAATCACATGAGGTTTTTGCTGCATGGTTTTGCTGTCTGATGTTTTTGGCTTTAGTGATTTGTTATTCTTTCCGGTTTCTAGGTCCAGATTCACAGGAAGTGAGATGGAAATGTGTAACTTCTGACCTAAACAAACTACTTCCATAAAAGAGACAATACAATTTTATCCAATTATTGAATTATTTCATGATTTTGAAAAAAAGGAATTTTTTTCCTGCAAAAAGTATTTTCTCCCTGCGCTTTTCTTTCCTTATCCTTATTCCTATACTCTCCTGCTGCTTCTCTGCTTTCTTTCATGCCTCCTTCTTCCTCTTTTCCTCCTCCTCTTTTTATTCCTCATTCTTTTCCTCTTCCTCTTCTTCATGATCCCATTCTTGCTCTTTCATCTCTTCTTATTCCTTTTATTCTTCCTCCTCTTGCTCCTGCTCCCGTTCCTCCTCTTCTGCCTCCTCTTCCCTTTCCTCTATCATTTCTATGTCCTCCTCTTTTTCCCCTTTCTTCCTGTCTCACTTCCTCCTCCTCCTTTTCCCTTCTTTTAATCCATAAAATTGAAATGTAAGGTGATATTTATGTTATCAATATAAATCAGCTGTTTAACAAACAAAATGACACTAATAGCCTTTTCAATATTTAAGCCTCAAATGGCACAAGGTTCCTCCCATACTAATGGGAAGAAGAGAGAATGACGTTCTTTGTTCAGTTGTTTTGAAAGGAACCGCTATACATGCTTTCAAAATTCCTAGAAATATAAAGAAAAATATTGTGTGGAAGAGATAACTCCTGCCTGCTCAAGAAATCAGAGATCCCACCGGTTTTCTCTCTCTCTCTCTCTCTCTCACTCTCTCTCTCTCTCTCTCTCTCTCTCTCTCTCTCTCTCTCATTCTCTCTTTTTTTCTTTCTTTTTTTCCTTGTGGGATTCATCAAATAATTAAATAACTCACTTCTTCTCTTGATGTCAAAGATTCCACTCTTTTTTTCTTGTATTTTTCTCATGGGATTTGGCTTTTAACAGTACTGAGGATTTTGCAGGAATCTGGTGAGAACCTGCTGTGCATTCCTCTCCCATCCTTAAGCTTAATTTTGAGAGCATGTTTTTGCAGGCTTCAGGATGACACCGGCTGGCTGTATGTTCAACCACGTGATAACTGGTAACCAAAGAAAGACAAATATTAAAGATGCTTTGCCTAAAATAGTAATTGAACATGAAGACATGTGGACTGTTATGAAAGTGTTCAAAATTTATAGCTAAATCTCAAATATCATCATCTCTTGGACAAATAACACTGTTCATAACAGGTCCACTTCCATGTCCTAACAGACATAAGTACTTATGATTAAGATTATTATTATTTAACTTCCCAATTATAGTCAATAATGGAATTACTACCCAAGTCTTCACCAAGGCAAACATAATCTATATTAAAAGCAACCAGCATATTTAGAACTATTCCAGTAAAGAATCAAAACACAGGGATGCCCTCTTTACTGGTGGAACGTTGTTTCAGGAACTCATCCAGAGGGAGCTGGAGGAGGCTCGAGCCCGTGCCACGCAGATGGAGAAGACCATGAGGTGGTGGTCGGATTGCACTGCCAACTGGAGAGAAAAGTGGAGCAAGGTGAAGTGTATAGATACTCTTAGATATAGTTGTATAAATGAAGTTTATTTATAAAAATATTTATCTATGTATTTGTGTATGTAAAGAAAGAGAGAGATTTATATACAGGTAGAAAGAAGTTGGTATAGATATAGATATTTTCAATCATTACATTTGCTAGATACTGCAGCCCATGATAGTTATTGTTTTTATCAACTTATCTATAATATTGATCCAGGTAGAGCATTATTAGAATAAAGAAAAGATAAGCATTATTACAGATATATATGTGTGTTTGTTTTTTATGTAGACGCACATAGAAACATACACACATACACACACACACACACACACACACACACACACACACACACACACACACACACACACACACACACACACACACACACACACACACATATATATATATATATATATATATATATATATATATATATATATATATATATATATATATATATATATATGTATATATATTTATATTCACAGAAACATATACATATATATATATTCTATTTAATTAGTATTTTTCTCACAACACCACACAGGTAAGTGAGTGGCATCCAACAAAGCACTTAGAGAGGTGAGAACCACACGGCCCAGCCCAGAGGTCCAGAGGTGTGACAGGAGTCCTGCGACGGGAGAAGAACGACCTGGAAGCCCAAATGGCCCTCATAAGCCAGACACATATGATGAGGTCAAGGAATAAAGATGACCTGGTGGAAAAGCCAACCGATCTGAGAGATCAGGTAGATACAGAGGATATTGTGAGTATATGCAGGTTCGGGTGAGGACTTTTGATTTTTTTCCTTTTTTTTTCAAAGTAAGATTGTTGTACATAAGAATCTACTTCCAGTGTTGTTGTTTTTCTTCTGTTTCCATCTTCATCCACAACTTCCACTTTTCTTCCACAGTTTCCACTTAGCTTGATTTTTTCCCCTTCACCTTTTGTAATAAATCCTACTTCTCCATCTCCTTTTCTTCTTTACATGAATGAATAGGAGGCGCTCCCCATGAACATTGGCCTTCTCTAGCTAGCTCATAATTAATATCAGTATTATGGCATTAGATAAAAAAGTTCCATTTTTCCTTCCTCCTTTTCCCTACTACTCTTCTTCTACTCATTAATTTTCCCAACCATCTCCTCATTCCCTTTCTATCTTATCCTACTTCTCCTTCACATTATCTTTTGTATCCTTCTTATATATCTATTGTTCTCACTGTTCTCCCTCTCCCTCAGAACAATCACAAAGGAGACTCGCCCGAGAGAGATGGCAGCACTCCCGCCCGTCCAATCACCCAGACTGAAGCAGAGAAGCTGTCCAGCGACGAACTCCAGTTCATCCGTGATGCCAAGAACACCAACTTCAGCCTCTTGGAGGAGATGTTTGGCTCTCGTGGAAGCCACCACGAGGAGAGCTTGAACGTCGAGGCAGGCATTCCACAGAGCGGTGTCGAGAATGTGTCTGTGTATGTCAATAAAGCCAGGCGAGGCCACGCGCCTGAGTGAGAAGTGCCGTATGGTCGAGGTCAAGGACCTCATCTGTGACGAGTACTTAAAAGACAGTGCAGTGAAGGAGATGCCTGAAAACTGCCACCACCCACAGAGGGAGAATGACGTGGAGGAGAAACTGATCCACAGTCAGCAGCAGGAGCAAGCTGCCAGAGACAGCACTGTATTGCCACCCACTGGGAGTGGCAACAGCAGTACTCAGCCGTCCCCATCCCACAGAATATCAACTATGTCAGACCCCCGTCAGACACGTGTCACATCAACCCCAGAATATCAGCAGTGTCAGACCCTATGAGTGAAGTGTGCGGCGGTAGTGAGTGCAGTGAGGGAGGCTATGAGGAGCCTATTCGACCCAGCGATACCTGTGCCAATGCCAACCCCGGTGTCAACAGGAGAGGTTGGAGGACAAACAATGGCGGGAGTGTCATGGAAAGTAGTGCTGGTGGCTCAGTTATAGATGACACTGGCATCACCCCAGAGCAGGAAACCCTTGAGCAGCAGGTGAAGATGATGAAGCTGCGACTGGAAGAGGCCACAAAGACCATCCAAGCTGAGAGAGAGTAAGTGCTGCATAAAAGTCTACTTTTTTGTTCTATCTGTTTTTTTGTGTATAGATTAACCCATTGTTGACACTTACCCATCGACAGGTGTCATGAAGTACATGAGTTTGGGGGATTTTGGATCACCATGTTATTTTATTGTACTATGCATAATGAGTGAGTGATGATGACAATTTTGTCATTATTACTATAATTGCCATAATATTAAGGAAAATGGGTTTCACCTAAAATCTAGAACCTAGATGGCACCACTTTCTCCTAGCACTAGCAGTAGAGAGATCCTTGAATGGCACCTATCCACGGTCTCTAGCAAGAACTATCTTTAGAGAGCGATGGCACACAGCAAGTTGCTGACCTCCTGCTCTAAAGTACTAGTGACAAAGGATGTGCAGGCAGTAAATCAATTGAATGGCTGGCACAATACTGTGCCGCCCGGCAACTGGGCTTTTGAATGCGCGGTACACATGCTGTACCACCCGTCCTGTGTGGGTTAAGCAAAATAGGTTTCACTTAAAATCTAGAACCTAAGACTATGGCACTCAGTTATAAGCATAGGTTCCCTTCCTCTTCCCTACATTTTCATGTAATCTTCATTGTGGATGGCTACATTTTTTGTATTCATTCACAATAGTACCTGAATACAAAAAAAAAAAACTTGCTTTTTATCCTCCCATAAAACTGCAATATTTCTATCACACTGTGTATAAAGAAAATGATGAGCTGATACAGACCTTATACTACAATTTTAGTTAACTGCAGCATTGATAGAGTCTGTCATATGACACATATGTCTCTCAATACAATAAAACACAAAAAAAGGACAAACACAAAAATGGCTGAAATGAGTGACTGAAAGAGAGTGGGAAAAGTCAAGGTATGTTGCGTGCAGCTGAAAATGAAGCAAATCTACCCCCATCTGCAATGGGTTGATAATGATAGTATTTTCTATAAAGCTCATGATGGGGGCATTCCAGCCTTGCATGTTACAATGTCGGGGCTCTCGAAGGCATAGGCCTAAATCAGTTAAATAAACGACGCCGTATGACGTCACCCAGCGAACGGGCCTTGAATGCGCGGTACCGTAGTGTACCACCTGTCCAGAGAGGGTTAAGCTGTGAATGCACAAAGAATATATTACCTGCTTATTGAAAATACTTGTTTTATGCTTTTATTATATATCTGTTTTTGGTAATAAGAAAAAATTATGAGTATAAAGTACCTCAATCATCTCACACCAACATCACCTTCCGCAGTGAAAAGCTGATACTTCACCGCGAGGTCTCTAAATGGCAGTCAGAGGCTAACGAACTACGTGCCCGCCTGGAAGATATCAGGGCATCACGACAGGAGGCCGTCAAGGAGCTGGTCTCACTTCGCACTCAACACCAGAAGGAAGTACAGTGCCTACAGCTGGAGATGCTGGATGAAGCGTCATCAAGAGAATGCGTTGATCGCAGGTTAGTTGTCGTCTTTAGATGAAGTGAGATCTCTCTTTATATATATATATATATATATATATATATATATATATATATATATATATATATATATTTTTTTTTTTTTTTTTTTCCAATGAACTAGGTAAGAAAATATTAATGTTTTTTTATGATCATACAGTCAATTTATATTTTTTCCTTTATGCAAATCATTTTACATATGAAGAAGAATTGGAAAAGAATGATCATTTTCATACCAAGACTGTTCATGTTGTAGATAAAATTATTTCACCAGCTTTAAGAGTTCCGTTACCAATTTTCTTGTTGCATTATCATACAAAAAACAGTGCCTCAGTTATCCATATGATAGATATACAAATTAGAATGAGTTGATCTGAAATTATTGTTTATGAAGGTATGCCAGAAAAAAAGGATTTTTCCCTTCATCTATGCTCATGAAACTTATCTTTGCAGACCCAAAGGAGTAAGTAAATGATCATATCTTTATATTGCATCTCTTTAAGCATACTTTTATTGCTTATTCAGGTTGGCAGATCTCAGAGCAGAGTTGGAACGTCTACAAGAAGAAAACGCTAAAGAGTGGGGCCGAAGAGAGAGGCTAGAGAGTGAAAAAATAGGCATGGAACGGGACAACAAGAAGCTTAGGGCCCAGGTCAGCGACTTGGAAGAGAGGCTGGACAAGAGGAGCAAACTCACAGCTTCGACGCCCGATTCCGACGTTGCTCAGCTGAAGCAGGAGATTGCGGATAAGTATAAGGTGAGTTGAGGGCCAAAATAGATCAAATGTTTACAATGTTTCTAACTTCATCACCTTTAGAATCTGTTTGCAGATAATGTATGTTATAATTTAGTGGGCAATAAAAACAGTTAGTTAGTTGGTTTATGCTATATGATGGGAGCATGTCACTCTGAGTTGGGAAAAGGGAGCTAACTAATGACTTAATTATATTTTTCTGTTTTATCTCATTTTCCATTTGATATATGTATATATCAAACAATTCTGCAATTGTTTTTCTCCAGGAACTGTCGGAACTCAAGCACGCACACGCCAAGCTCAAGAAGGTCCTAGCCGACAAGTCTGTTGAACTCCAGCACACAACTCGACGTGCAGACCAGTACGAGAGTGAGGTGAAGCGCCTCAGAGGTCGTGTCGAGGAGCTGAAGAAAGAGCTGGCAGCTTCCGAGGACGAAGTCGACGGTGCTACCAATAATATCAGGTCTGGGAATTAGGGTGTTGCCTTGTGCTGTTTCTGAAAATTTGGGATTGCTTGGTAGTTGTTCTTGTATATATTATTTTGTCTTTTGTCCCATTTTCTTCTTTCCTTCTTCTTCCTCTTCCTCTTCCTGAAAACTATCATATTTCCTGTGATTTTTTTTTTTTTTTTTTTTTTTACTTCTTTTTCTTCTCCATAGTTTTATTAACATACTTTCCTTTTACTTTTTAACACACCAATTTATTCCTTTTATCTGTAAATTGATATTTTTATTTCTTTAACGATTATCCATTTATTCCTGTGTACAATGTTTGTTTTTTGTAATCTCCTTACAAACCTCCTCCTACTCCAACACCAGGAAACTGCAACGAGGAAACGACGAGCTCCAGGAAACAGTAGAGAATCTCGAACTGCAGGTGGAGCATCTGCAGTCGCGCCTACGCTCCTCCCAGGCCGCTTCGCTACCTCTGCGTACGGCCAACTTACTCCAGGATTCGGACGACGATCATGCGCAATTTTGAGGTAGGGTGAGACTCTTCACTTTTGCCTTGTATCTTTTCTTTGATTATTTATATAATAGTTGCTTGTGTAATCGTATATTGTTCTTGCCTCAAAATACAGTTTATTTCTACAGTGCTAATGAAGTGAGGAAGGTGGCACACATACAGATTATTCTTAGCCACAGTGAAAATCTTGGGCTCACTGTATATATGTACATTTTGAACCTCTGTACTGCTATTATAACAAAAGCCTTATGATATTTCTCTTTATTTGTTTTACAGAAATGGAAGTGATCTTGAGCAGCTACCATGAAAAACAAGAAATACTCACAGATGGTATATATAAATGATATATATATAAATATTTGCACATATATATTTAAAGAAAGTTTATATAAAGTTTTGTAAATTAGTAAAAAAAAAAAAAAGGGATCTTGATGATCTATTTCATCATTTGCTGATGAATAGCATAACATGATGACTCCATTCAGAGTTGACCAGTGTAGAGAAAGTCTGCTGGTTATATCTGTACTACACGTCATGGGCACTTGCTAACCATTCCCTGTAAAGCAACTGGAAAAAGGAGAGGAGCCAGGTTATAGCCAAGGAACTAGAAGAGTTAGGATATAAGGAGTATCAAGTATGCTTACCTGACACATGTAAAGTTACTTGTAAGTTACAAGTGCCTCTCAGACATGTTAAACCTATTCTCTACTCCGTCTATGTTAGGTGCATTAAGCAGTGGTTGAGTAGTGATTCATAACAAATCAAAGACAGAATTAAATAAACAGACAAGCACTCTTGTGGTGTCACATAGAATACAATACATTTCACCAATGGCAGATATTTATGTACATTAGGGATTTTAAGTATATAAACTTTATGATCTGATTTCTCAGATAACATAACAAATTCATGTACACTCATACACATACTGTAGATATGGTACAGACATACAAGATCATATATACATACACAGATGTATATTTTTTCTATTTTTACTCACACTCATGCAAAAATTCATGAATATATACTGTATATTTAGATATTCAGTGGCAATAACTGATGGAGGCAAAGAATATCATATATGGTTAAAAACAACAAACCAAGCATAATATAAGAATTCATGTAGGTTCATCACAGTTCAAAGACATTGAGTTGATAACACATAAAGTTTTATCATTAGGGAATACAATATAACGGTTTGTGAACACCTCTGTCATACGTGATAAACAGAATGTAGTGCTGATGGACACACTGCCAAGTTCATCATACATGCTCCTCATTGGTAGCTCAAACTGTAGGTGCAATAATATTTACTGTGTATCGAAAAAAGTGAATCGTATGCCTGTAAGAACCCTTTTAGCCTTATAACTGTGTTACTCAGCTGTCAGCTCCAGGCAGGAGGTGATAGGATGAAAGGAAAAGAAATGGCATAAGTTTCACATTTAATAATTTGAGAATGTCAGTATCCAGATTCAAGTTTTTTCTCTTTCTTTCTCTTCATCGTCTCTGATTAATTTCTTTGTCATTTTATTGCTCTGATATTTAATGAGATGTCTTATACTACCAGATGTTTTCAAAAATATGCAATTGATTATGATCACTCCGCAGTTTCATCTACGAGATTGGGGACTGCTAGATAAGTGTTACATAGATGTGTATGTTATGTAGGGAATTATGTTGAAACGCAAGAAAACAGTGAAAGGTTAAGGCAGATGAATGTAGCTGTGTGTTCACGTTTTAGTATTTTCTTTCAATGTACAGTTTCATCAAATTGGAGTTGATGTTTATTTGTAAAGGTTAGCCAAAGTTGTCAGGCTTTGAAATGTGACAGCTGAATGTGCATTTTGAAGGGAGATACTTCTGTTATCTAATGCCAATGCTATTATCCCTCCATTACTCCCCCAAGTGATTAGTTTTAAGGCCATTAAATACTCATTCTCACTTTGAATGGATTTAACTCTTTCATTGTGTGTTTTGTGTAATGCACACTGAGTGTCTTGTTCACTTCATATGTTGATTCTCATTTGTTCTTGACTTTTTTTTTCTTTTTTTTCAACGAACAAAAGCATCTTCTGCACGTGACTGATATTTAAAACCAGGTCAGAATTTCCTTTTTTTGGAAAGATATTCTGACTAGCTATTGCTGTGTGAATAGGCTTTGCTACTAAACCATAAATACATTTTGTCTTTTTTTGGAAGAATGACTAGATTATGCACAAAAACTCCCTTTTTTCTAGTACTAAACATAACTAGTGCTCTCTCAAATATCAAATCTCAAGGACACACACAAAAGAATAATAACTAAAATATTGCTTTAATGCCAACCCACCCATCCAAAGCAATAGTGATAGAAATACTTGATAGAAAATTATTTTAGCAGATTTTGCCAGCTGATAGATAATAGGTATATCTCAAAACCATCCAAACCATTACCCTCGTCAATAGATTTCATGAATCTCCCCAGGATTTCTGCATATTTAGGAAACAGAGATCAGTTTAGACGAAAGACTTAGGAATTTATCAGCGCGATTAGCAATTTCATGTCAGTTTCCAGTGCTGTATTGAGAATTTAGTGTTATGATAAACTGTATGGTTATAGTAGAAGAGTTACATGTGCTGGTGCATTTAATTGACAGGAGTTGTCTAAGCATGCACAAGAAGATAAAGTTAAACTAATTTTGTTATAGGTCATTGCATTATAGTAGGATTTAAGCTATGTTATGTTTCGGATATTGACATAATGTTTTAGATGTTATGTCGTATACTGCAAAGTTATATAATAAAAAAACACTTATTTACATAAGCACATGGTGGAAAGGATTGGTTTGTAGGGCTGAAAGTTGTCCAGTTATATGTAGGAAAATTGTGTTGTTGATATATCGTTTTGAGATTCTATACGAAAAGTTAATGGGTCCGAGTGTACTCTTAACTACTGTGCCAATGTTTACATTATTGTTATCAATTTTGTTCCTGTAAATCATTTTATTTTTCATTGTTTGTGGTGTATACTAACACAATGTGCCAAGAATGCTTTTGAGATATTCAGTTTATAAACGAATGAAGATGATGGCAATAAGATTTAACAGGAAGATGTTATTATTTTATTTATTGATTTATTTCAGAAAATTGCTGTTGAAGTTGCTACTTGCTAATCAGCATGCTCTGCAATGCAGCTGATGCCTCTTTTTCCCCATTAAAAAGCATTAGTATTATTTGCATTAATGTTAGAGTAGAGGACTTAAGGTTTATCAAGCAATTATATGTTTGTCAGGCCTAGGGAAGTATGTCCATGGCAGTGTTGAGTGGTGGTAAGGGGGAACATTGAGAAATTGTAAACCTAAAAGTTTGGATAGAGATATCCTCGTCTGTACGTGTGATATTCCCACGTTAAAGAGGGACATTGTTCTAATGCCAACTCCAGATTGATTATAAGATATTGTACATGCACAATACAAGCATTGATTATTTTTATATGTAGTGTGAACTTTGATGCAGTGAAATGCAACACTTACAAGATGGTCTGAACTTGAGCACACAAGATAACCTGTAATTGACAAATGTGGTTAGGTGTCATTTATTTCCATTAATCATGAATGTTGATAAGTATTCTATTTTTTATGTGGTTAATCTGTATTCTATTTTTCATGTGATTAAGAAGTACTTTATTTTTTATGTGAATCAATCAGTATTTGTTCTTTTTTGTGTGGTTCAACATTATTTGTTGTGTCAATCAGTATTTGAGTTTTTACGTGGTCAATCAGTATTTGATTTGTTAACGTGGTTGATAAAGGAAGTAAGTGTAGTTGACCTAAGGTGGAGCTCCACAATCCACTGAATGTACTCTTGTGTCTTGACTGCACCATCCACTTTCAGGTAGCCTTCGCTCCTTCTTTGAAATCCTCAAGAATTGTTATACCATACATGTGCTTCCCTCTTATCTGTACATACTCCCTTTTGAAAGATAGTGCTAGTAATGACAATACTCAGGACATAGTGGCTATGATCTTTTTACTTAAGGACTGAACTCACTCGCTCCAACGGAAAAGGTCACCGGAGAAGTACAGTAAGTGACTTGCTTAAGGAGGAGAAAAGAAGGCAAATTATGGGAATGTAATATACACTGTAGAAGAGCTAATCCATTCTGAGAGTGTAATTGGTGTACCCTATTCCTGCCTATGCCTTAGCAGCATCTAAGAAATTCACTTCTACACTCTTTGATGACAGTGTTTCATTGAGAATCTCATCACCACCTGTAATACCCTAACTGTTCATTTTCCTCATATTTTTTCCTTTAGCTGTTTCATGCTGATATTATTAGACAAATGTTGGTAATAAGTGGATTAATTAAATGCTTTGTAAGCAGTATCAAATGTCTGTTATGACTGATTGAAGTGTATGTAGATGGTAATATCCTTTTGCACTTAAAATGTAAACTCACATGCTGTGTATCTGTATTAACATTTCAACATTTCTGGAAAGGGCTATAATTACTTTTTATAGTTACCAACTTATCTGATTTTGGTACTTTCCAATCCATTGTGAAAGTGTGCAGAGGACCTTGTATTTTGTAGCAACTGCTTGATTTTTCAGTTTCTTGCACATTGCACAGCTTTGGATATTGGATATTGTTATTTGAAATACTCTTTTTTTAATCATAGATGTTAGGTATAAGAGTCTGTAAATTAACATTTGTTGTATGGGGCTTTACATAAAGATATGAATCAGGTGTCCATTATGTAACTGAAATGAAAATGAACAGCTTGGTTGATTGCCTACTTCAGTAACATTGCAGGGGATTGTCTGCAGCTGAGCAATAACCATTATTTTTGTAGTGACTTACATGTGAATCCCATCCTTCTCCCTCAGGCATCAGAAGGGCATTGTTGATAAGAGTTGCATGATTTATTATAATTTGAAACTTCATGTGATGTACTTAAGGGAAAGTTGTATTATCCCAGTACAAGACATGATATACCATTAATTGATTGTAATTGGTCAAGTATCATAAATCATGCAAGTTTTTGTGTTTCTTTGCTAAAAGGTTCTTGATCACGTAAGTTGTCTTTGCTACACCAGTAGAAGTGAAATGTTGTTTTTTTCTTCTAAATTTTGTAGTTTAATGTTATTTGAAAAAAAAACGGAAAGCTAAGGGGACTGGAAGGGCATTTATGATATGAGTAACTACTTTTTTCTTCTTTCATTTAATTTTCCAAATGTATTGTATGGTCAAAGGATTTGCCAAATACAACTAGTGGCATGTTTTGACCTCAAAAAAGTAAGATCTTAAAAATCAGTTATACAACTAATTTTAGTCGTTAATCAAACTGCAGTGAATAGAGAGATTTCTTCAATCTTTTCTTTTAGAATAAAGCAATCACTAATGTTGCCTAAAGTAAAGAATTTTAACCACTGTATGCTTTAATTTTTTTGTAGCCAAGTTGCTTGCTCTGTAAGTTGGCATAGAGGCATTCCCGTTCCAGATTTAAAAATTGGTATTTTAAAAGGGGGCATTATGTTTTAGGTGGTTAATATTAATATTTATGGTATTTTAGAGAGAGATTATACACAGCAATAATGGTATGTGTTTAGTAGAAGGTACTTTTCAGTGTTATTAGGTACTGGTGCTCAAAAAAAAATCACTACAACAGGCTTTTGGCTTTGGAAATGAATGTTTTGTATCATGTAATCATGGTATTATGATTTTCTCTGGTTTTTCCTTTTTTTCTGTTTCTATAAATTATTTTATATATTTTTTTTATTATTAAAAAAAAAATTGTTTGTTTAATTATTTCTTTAGTTTGTTTGTTTTTTGTTTGGAAATTATTTTGCACTTACATTTTTCTTTTCTTTTCTTTTTTTTTTTTCTTTTTTTCATTTTTTTAAAGGTGAAGATTTATTTGAGAGGATAGTGTTAATTAATAATCATAACCAACCTTCTAGTTATCAAATGATTATCATCCCCAGCTTGTCAAATGCATCTTTGCTATGATTATAAATATGGACTAATTACTGATAAATAATATAAATATGGACTAATTATTGATAAATAGTTTTATGTATTTGTCACTTCTTTTTTTTATAAGGGGAATATTTTTTTAATGTTGTTATAAGATCTGTTTTATATTTAGTTGGTCTGTTGGTAAGGTTAGTGAAATGTACTGATTATTGTAAGTAAAGAACCATGCAACGTCTGTGTGACATTGCCTGGAATTATTTTTTTATCCTGTGGTTTGGCCAGGTTCTTGATTCTCAAATCCAGTTTAATTTCTCATTTTGTTGTGTAAGTTAAGTGGAAAGTGGATGAGGAGAAGAAATAGAAAGTGTAGGCTGATTGTTTTGTTGTCAATTCCATCGTTTCCTCTGGTATTCCTTCTTTGTTTCGAAGTCCCTTTGGGTGTGACTGATGCCTATACCTTAACCCTTAAAGGATGGACGAGCTCATGGGCACACAGGACAGAGGAAATATAGCAGTCAAAAGTACAAAAAGAGAACAATGATGATAAACAAGCTTCAAAAATTAGCCGAAACATAATAATCACCAGTTAACGCAACTTTTGCCCTCTGGTACCATGTGTCCACGCACAGACCAGATTACGATAATGCCCATCTAATGTGTGCCCACAGTACATAAAGAAATGATATTGAAAAAACTCTTGATGATTGATTAAAATGTAATGGTATCTAATGTGTGCCCACAGTACATAAAGAAATGATATTGAAAAAACTCTTGATGATTGATTAAAATGTAATGGTATAATGTCCTTTGCATTTTTTCGCCCTGTATAAAAATCATTCCCCTTTTCGACAATGGTAGTATATCGTCCTTTAGGGGTTAATCCTGAAAATTGTGTTCTATTCTCTCCCATTTTCATGGTCTTTGTGATAGTGATGTAGCTCTTATGGCATTATCTATTTAATTTTCTTTTGAACTTTTCATTTTTCATTATTTTCAATATCTTAGCAGAAGCTTTTCCTGCACAGTGCTAGAGGGCCACCGTCAGTAATTTAGTCCATCCGATATGTATAAATTTTGTGACTTTCCAGATTATGATACAAAATATAGATATGTGTTGCCTGTTTGATACAGTTGGAAGTTTGCATGCATGAGGCCTCTCTAGCTGTTAATCTTTCTTGGTAGCGGAAATGTGCTTCATCGCAACGAGGTAAATTGCTTCTTTTGATGCTGACCCTTGCATGCATACATTATAGCAATTTGTACAGGAATTTATTCAGCAGCGGCATTTACTTCTTGTAATTTCAGAATATCTTTCTCTTTTTTTTTTTTTATTCATCTTTTTGTTATATAAAAGTTTTACCAGAATTAATGTTCAAATTCGGATGAACCGTTCTGAGATGTTCGTGTTATTCGCGCAAGACGGGTTATGGGAAAGGGGATTTCATTATCATAACTGAACATCAATCAAATATTCGCTGTAGCAAAAAAAATAAAAATTGTTTTTATTAATTTCTTTAGCTGGTATGCCAGTCGAGAGTGAAAAGAAAAATTAATATCTGGACCGTAAATTTCTTTTCCTTTTTTCTTTTTTATTTCTTGATGGTATTATGATTAGTAAAACCATTACTAAATTATTAAAATGTGCAGTGTAAGAGTAGAGCTTAAGAGGGAAACTTAATTTGAGTTATAGATTTTGAAGTTTTGTTTTCTACTACCAGATAGAAAGTAAGTATTTTATGTTTGTGAGTGCTATGGATTAAATTTAGATTATATGTAAATAAACACCCTCTTTTCTTTTCCTCTTTTATTTCTTAGTAACCTTGAATTAGATAATATGCAAATATACTTTGTGTATGTGTGTGTGTGTGTGTGTGTGTGTGTGTGTCTGTTAGAGAGAGAGAGAGAGAAGTATCATTAGTAAGCTGTCTTATTTATTTTTTTAAATATCCTACAATTCATATTTCAATTCTATGAAAGATGACCATAATATATGTTATTGCCAGCATGTAAAGCAGAAAAGAAAGATTTAAAGCAAACTGCTAATAATATTTCTCAAGATTCCTATTTTGAATGTAGTTAAAACTACCACTAAGGGTCTTGAAATAAATTTTTTAGATGTATCATGTAATGTATTGTCTTTATGTTTGCACAGTTAATATTTTACTTGAAAACATTGTGATAAACTGCACAAATAGTACATTGTTAGTTCAAAAACAACATGTATTGATGTAACTGCATTCTGTTTGGAAAGAAAAAGATTGGAAAATATTTTTGCTTGTGTATTTAAATTCTGCTTGAAAACTTTTATTTTTATTTATTATTTTTTTTTGTAGTTCTACTTATTTATAAAAAGAAAAGTTTGGGTATGAAACCAATGTATTATGTGTGTGAATAAAAAATTGACTTGAATAAACAGTATTATAGATTATAGATATACAATTTTTACATCTTCCAATAAAGGACACAAATGGTTCATGTCACAGCTTTTCATCATAATATACAATAAAGTAGTATATATATA
>BOPN01003462.1:65000-70000 GCA_017312705.2 Penaeus japonicus | reverse complement strand
AGAGAGGGGAGAGATGTGTACATTTAGACAACAAGGCAGGGGAGAGGAGAGAAGAGCAAGGATGATGATGATGAGGTAGGAGGGAGAGAAATAAGGGAGAGGGGGGTGGAGAGGGGAGTAGGGAGAGAAGCAGTGGGAGGAGGGAGAGGGGAGGGTGGAGAGAGGAGAGCGGAGAAGGGAAAGAGAAGAGAGATAAGAGGATAGAGGAGAAGGGAGAGAGGGAGGAAGGAGGAAGGAGGAGGGAGGAGGGTGAAGAGAGGAGAGCGGAGAAGGGAGAAGGCAGAGAGGGAGGGAGAAGGCAGAGAGGGAGGGAGGAGGGAGAAAGGGGGAGATGGGGGAGATGGGGAGGCATTAAATCAAGTACCCATGTGATGGGTGTATGCACGGATGCAATCTGTACAAACACATACACATCAGGTAGACGAGCAAATGAGCTGTGAGCAAATACAGAGTCCTTTCACAAAATATAAAGAATACTTCTAATAAAAAGAATTTGTGTATGTTGCGGTTCAAGGAAATTCAATGATCTATCTCTCTCTCTCTCTCTCTCTCTCTCTCTCTCTCTCTCTCTCTCTCTCTCTCTCTCTCTCTCTCTCTCTCTCTCTCTCTCTCTCTCTTTCTCTTTCTCTTTCTCTTTCTCTTTCTCTTTCTCTTTCTCTTTCTCTTTCTCTTTCTCTTTCTCTTTCTCTTTCTCTCTCTCTCTCTCTCTCTCTCTCTCTCTCTCTCTCTCTCTCTCTCTCTCTCTCTCTCTCTCTCTCTCTCTCTCTCTCTCTCTCTCTCTCTCCCTCTCTCCCTCTCTCTCTCTCTCTCTCCCCCCCTCTCTCTCTCTCTCTCTCTCTCTCTCTCTCTCTCTCCTCTCTCTCCTCTCTCTTTCTTCCTTTCTCTCTCTCTCTATCTATCTATCTATCTATCTATCTATCTCCCTCTATCTCTTTCTCGCCACTCTGGATGTATGTATGTATGTATGTATGTAGGGAGGGAGAAGGAGGAAGGGAAACGGAGAGGTAGGAAAATGGAGGGAGAGGGAGGAAGAGGGAGGGAGAGGGAGGAAGATGGAGGGAGAGGGAGGGAGAGGGAGGAAGAGGGATGGAGAGGGAGGGAGAGACGGAAAGGAAAACGAAAGGATATGAGGGAAGGAGGAACAGGGGGAGGAGGAGAGGGAGGGAGGAGGAGAGGGAGGGAGGAACAGAGGGAAGGAGTGAAGTAAGGAAGGGGGTGGGGGTGAAGGAAAGAAGGAGAGCTTGAGTGGAGGAGGGGAGGAGGGGGAGGAAGGGGGGGGGGGGTGAGGAGGACTTCAACCTGACCCGACCACGTGCCTAGAGACAAAAGGACAAAACAAAGCAACAAAAAAAAAGAAAAAAAAGAAAAGAATCGACCGCCTCTCAACCTCTACCTCCCCCCACCCCCCCACCCCCACCCCACCCCCTTCGAATGCATGCATGACTCCACCGCATTTGGCCTTGTGTCTCTGTCTACCTCCTACTCACACCGTCATCCTCATCCCCTATATTCATCTTTTTCCACCTAATCCTCGTCATCCTCCTGATCAACATCATAAAAAAATCATAAATCATCACCACTATCATTAATTATCGTCATTACCGTCATTATTATCACGATCATTATCACGCATGGTTATCATCTCTATCATTACCATGCAACCTCATTATCATTATCATGCATCTTCATCATCACTATCCCCATCAGTATCATTATTACCACTATCATTATCATTATCATCATCATAATCGTTATTATCACTGTTATTATCATTATCACCATCAAGATCATTATTACCACTATCATTATCATTATCACCATCATGATCATTATTACCACTATCATTATCATTATCACCATCATGATCATTATTACCACTATCATTATCATTATCACCATCAAGATCATTATTACCACTATCATTATCATTATCACCATCATGATCATTATTACCACTATCATTATCATTATCACCATCATGATCATTATTACCACTATCATTATCATTATCACCATCATGATCATTATTACCACTATCATTATCACCATCATGATCATTATTACCACTATCATTATCATCATCATGATCATTATTATCACTATCATTATCATTATCACCATCATGATCATTATTACCACTATCATTATCATTATCATGATCATTACTATCACTATCATTATCATTATCACCATCATGATCATTATTACCACTATCATTATCATTATCACCATCATGATCATTATTACCACTATCATTATCATTATCATTATCACCATCATGATCATAATCATCATCAAAATGACAGTGACACGAAGCAAGAAATATAAACAGTAACATGAAAAAAGAAAAGAAAAAATCATCATAATCTTTTTGATTAGTTCATCTTCACCTCCGAGAGCTTAATTAGTCTTTAATGAATTCATCATCATCATCATCTTGATTAGTTCAACCAGTAGTGATTAATTTCTATATAAAAAAAAGCAAACCAACTTAGTAAATTTGCCTATCTGAAAATCATCATTAGTGCAATTCAATTATCTCCGTCCTGATCTCACAAACACACAAACACACACACACAGACACACAGACACACACACACACACACAAACACACACACAAACACACACAGACACACACACACACACATGCACGCACAAAAAAAAAATAATAATAATAAAAAATAAAAGTCACAGGGTTCTCAAAATTCTTCTCATCCTACTTCTCTTTTTAGATCTTTAATTCCATCTCCATCATCATCATCATCATCTTCGTCTCCTCCTTCCTTCCTTCTTCCCTCCCCCTCCTCTTGAATTCTTCCTATTATTTCCCTCTACCAAAAGGTGACGTAATTATCTAACGATGACGAAACGGCCCACGATAAGAAGTTGATGTCCCTCTCAAGCGGGATACTTGGAGGACCTTGACCTTATCTGACCTGACTTTGCGAACTAAGAACAAACAATGAGGGAGAGGGGAAAGGGGGGAGGAGGGAGGGGGGGAGGGAGGGAGTGAGGGAGTGAGGGAGGGAGGGAGGGAGGGAGAGAGGGAGGGAGAGGGAGTGAGGCAGGGAGGAAGAAGGAAGGGAGAGAGAGAGAGAGAGAGAGAGAGAGAGAGAGAGAGAGAGAGAGAGAGAGAGAGAGAGAGAGAGAGAGAGAGAGAGAGAGAGAGAGAGAGAGAGAGAGAGAGAGAGAGAGAGAGAGAGAGAGAGAGAGAGAGAGAGAGAGATAGAGAGAAAGAGAGAGAGAGAGAGAGAGAGAGAGAGAGAGAGAGAGAGAGAGAGAGGAGAGGGAGGGAGGGAGGGAGGGAGGGAGGGAGAGAGAGAGAGAGAGAGAGAGTGATAGAGACAGAAAAGGATAGAGAGTTTAAAATACATGTAATACCAATGTAAAAGATAAGATTATCATAAACGTATAACAAAAAAATTATCTGCTTAAATAACAGTTTTAATGTAACAGAGGTAGAAATAAAACGAATGAGAATGAAAAAAAAATCACCAATGTTACGTAACCGACGCATTTCGACGTAACACCCCTCATTAGAATCCATTAGAATTACGTCATCTTAGGGAATATATGCTATCAAAACGCCTCAATTATATACATGGCATTTGTGATTTGTGAAATTACCAATCCATAACCTTTCCTACAACCTCCTCCTCACCCCCCGCCCCCCACACCCGCATGCACACCCTTTCTACAACTTTCCCCTCTTTGCCCCCCCCCCCCACATACACACCCTTTTCCAAAAGAGATTCTGCTTACCTCAGCCTTATAGACAGCAGCGAGGGCTCCTGCTGTCACCTCCAAGCAGAAGATGACGATGACCATCAGACCGTACTAGAAGAGGGGGGAGGGGGAGGGAGAGGGGGAAAGAGATATTATTTAAATTCAAAATCGTATTATTTAGTGTGATTTAAAAGATATGGCAGATTTCAGAATGACTGAATAAGTCTAAATCATTCAAGTGTGTAGGAAATACAAATATATATATATATATATATATATATATATATATATATATATATATATATATATATATTAGATTACAAAAATTGAGATACAGTTAATTAAATAAAATAATCATAATTTCAATGAATTAGCAAAAATTGAATAAAAGACAGCATTGCGAAAACTGCAAAAAATCAGCTTAACACTTAATACATGATAGATTGATAAAAAAAATACATGACAGATTAATAAAAAAAAACCTACATTACCATGAAATTTAACCCGTAATAGATACACCTATTCTTTAATCACTTATCACCCCATTGCAAATAGATTAATAATTACAATACTACAAAGCCTGACTTTCATTTTGTTACAGCACCCCCTCCCTCCTTCCTTTACTTCCCTTTCTTTCCTACTTCCTCCTTCCCTCTTTCCCTTCCTTTCTCCTTCCCTTTATTTCTTTCTCCCTTCTTCCTTCCCTCCCTTCCCTTCCCTTCCCTTCCCTTCCCCTCTCCCTCCCTCCTTCCCTACCTCCCTTACTCCCTCCTCCCCCCTCTACCTCCCTCACTCCTTCCCTACCTCCTTCACTCCCTCCTTCCCTACCTCTCTCCCTCCCTCATTCCCTCCTTTCCCCCCTACCTCCCTCACTCCCTCCTTCCCCCCTACCTCCATCCCTCCCCCCTACCTCCCTCCTTCCCTCCCTACCTCCCTCCCTCCTTCCCCCCTCCCTCCCTTTCTCTCCCAGTCAAGCACGTGATGTCACAGTTCATGCAATATTCCTTCCTATTTCCTTGTGCATGGCTGCGGGTCATGCACTGGCGGCGGCGGGATGCTAATTTTCCCCCTGTCTGCATGCGTAATGATATCATTTGATGATGAGATTAATTAACGCGCTAACGACCTAATTCTTTTGTCTCTCTCTCTATTTCTCTCTTCGTCATTTTGAAATCCTATTTTCGCGGATTTTGCTTTATGCCAATTTATCTAAGGTGATGGTCATTAACTACCATTATCATGGTTATTATTACTGTCATCATCATATTTCCCCA
>BOPN01003462.1:52500-55000 GCA_017312705.2 Penaeus japonicus | reverse complement strand
TGATTGCGTTACGTGAAAAAACAACAACAATATAGGACGTAAAGAGAGAGAGAGAATAAAACAATATATGGATCTATTTATCATTGATGGGAGTGAATGAAGCAATACTTTCTACTTCGTCCTCTTAAAAAACTATAAATCATACAGACATCGCTAGCTATTTCAAAATTACCTCTAACCCTCCCTTAAAATATTCTTTATAGATAGAGCAGTGTAATGCCTTGCGTACACGAGACAAGAATATCGCGATTATCTTATGAAAGATGCAGAACAACAGATAATTATGCGTGTAATGGAATTTCACTGAAAAGGGAGATACCGAGGGAGGGAAGATGGGAGGAATAGGTGGAGGGAGGGAGCAGATGGAGAGAGAGAGAGAGAGAGAGAGAGAGAGAGAGAGAGAGAGAGAGAGAGAGAGAGAGAGAGAGAGAGAGAGAGAGAGAGAGAGAGAGAGAGAGAGAGAGAGAGAGAGAGAGAGAGAGAGAGAGAGAGAGAGAGAGGGGGAGGGAGGGAGGGAGGAGAGAGGGAGGGGGAGGGAGAGAGAGAGGGAGAGAGAGAGAGAGAGAGAGAGAGAGAGAGAGAGAGAGAGAGAGAGAGAGAGAGAGAGAGAGAGAGAGAGGGGGGGGAGGGAGGGAGGGAGGAATGGATGGAGAGGGAGAGGGAGGGAGCAATAGATGGAGAGAGAGAGAGAGAGAGAGAGAGAGAGAGAGAGAGAGAGAGAGAGAGAGAGAGAGAGAGAGAGAGAGAGAGAGAGAGAATTGCCAAAGTCCCTTCGCAATCGCACCGTGTTACTTTTCATACATACATAATAGCCTGTGGAGCTTGCGGTCAGAGCGTGTAAAGGGGCGAGACGCGGACACACACACACACACACACACACACACACACACACACACACACACACACACACACACACACACACACACACGTTGAAAACAAAACAAAAAAAAAAAAAAAAAAAAAAACTAAAAAAAACAAACAAGCACACATAAAAAAACAACCATCTGTTTTTGTTGTTCTTTGAATGCATCTACTCCCGATTCTATGACTTGTCACTCGCTACTGTGCACGTGGTATATTGCGTATATAGGTCTAGAGCGGTATTTCCCAACCTGGGGGATTTTCACCCGGGGGGGAAATTCTAGGATGGGGGGGGGGGGGGGTCTATTGAGGGAAATTAAAGTGACTAGCTACACATCAAAATCAAGAGGGCGGTTATAACTTTTGATGCTATTAAGTCACAACTAAAAAAGGAACTTTAAATCTCTATATGAAGGGGAAATCAAAACAGGTGAACTGGTTGAAGGGGGAAAGACAGAAAAAAGGTTGAGAACCACAGGTCTAAGATATATACCATTATGCAATAGATCATCTATGGTATATACTACCATGCAACATAGCTATGGTATATACTGTCTTGCAGTAGATCTATAATATATACTACCATACAATGTCCAAATAGAAGCGGATTGGGTAATCTATCTGTTACAAAACAATTAGGTAATAAAGTATAATCACTCTTAAATAAACAAAATCGACTTTGCGTCCTTAATAATCTCAAGAGCTAACGAAGATACAAACAAAGGAAACTGGATAAGACGCAATGAAAAAGTGGGCACAAGACAAACGTCAAATCAACATAGGCCTACCGACAAACAATCACCTTTCAGTCACCGAAAAATAAGGAACACACACAGTAAATAAATAAATGAATAAATAAATGAATGAATGAATACATGAATAGAACATCGACCAGAAATGGAGAAAAGAAGAAAATAAAAGTTAAAACGCAGCATCCACCGTCACGCCAGATTTATATCTTCGCCAAATAGAATCACATTAGCTATCCTCTTGACCAAAGGAACGGCTGGTGTGTGTTGAGAATGCTGGCTTGCAGATACATTATGGGATCAATACATGCACATGACACTAACACATACACGTCTGTTTGTGTCTGTGTCTATGTCTGTTTATCTTTTAAGTGTCTATGTCTGTTTATCTTTTAAGTGTCTATGTCTGTTTATCTTTTAAGTGTCTATGTCTGTTTATCTTTTAAGTGTCTATGTCTGTTTATCTTTTAATTATCTATCTTAAGCTAGTTCCCTACCTATCTCTACCTATTTATCTATCTACCTATCTATCTGTATCTGTGTCTGTTGATCCATTATCTGTCTTTATCATCAATTTCATCTTCCTCACTCAATTTTTTTTTTCTCTTTAACTTTCGCTCAATTCTTCTTATTTTCCCTTCCTTTCTCTCTTCCTTCCTTCTTTCTCCTTAACTCTTCTCTCTTCTTGCTTTCTCCTTCCTTATCTTCTTTATCTCTCTTCCCTTCCTTTGTCTGCCTCTGCCTCTCTTTACTCTTTTCTATGTGTCTGGCTATCCCTCCTTTTATTCCGAACGTTATTTACGTCTCTGTCTGTCTCTCTATTTCTTAATTTGTAGTTATTTTCCTGTCTGTCAGTCTGCTGTCAACTTGACTCTGTCTACGTGGACTGT
>BOPN01003462.1:27500-37500 GCA_017312705.2 Penaeus japonicus | reverse complement strand
CAGCAATAAAGACATCAAGAAAACCAGACTTTGGCTTCAAATACCTTTTGAGAGCACCCCTCACACTCCCCCCCCTCCCCCGTCTCTCTCTCTCTCTCTCTCTCTCTCTCTCTCTCTCTCTCTCTCTCTCTCTCTCTCTCTCTCTCTCTCTCTCTCGTTACGAGGAAAAATCGTCAGAGAAAAAAAAAATAAAACTTAACAAATAAATAAATGTGGATCGCAACACTATTTTCATTTCATAAATAATACAAATAAAGCTTATGCGCATTCTATATATTTTTTCCACTGCTATTTCTTCGCGTTTTGTTCATTTAACTCGATTAATACGTCTAAATTGTCACTTCCCCGCATGATTCAGGTCCAATTCCCTTATAATCTCGAAGTGAGTCATGAGTTAATAATAGGCGGTCTCTTTGTCCTCATCTTCTATTCTCATCCCTCCCTATCCCATCCGTGCAACCCCCCTACCCACCCCACCCTAACCCAACCCTGAAACCCACCTACCCCCTCCTCTCATCCTCTCGCACTTTCATCCTTCTGACATAACTCTGCGGCAACTCTCGCCTCGTTTCACTACCTGTTCCGGTGTAGTAGGTAGGATGGTGAATATACTAAACTTTACTAAACAATTGAAAGTTCTCATTTTCTTTTCTCTTCATTCTTCTGTGTCATTCTTTTATTGAAACTTTCATTTTCTTTTCTTTTCACTTTCCGTGCCATTCTTATTCCCCATTTAATTTGTGTTCTTGATTAAATTATCTCTAATTTCCCCTTTTCGTTAATTCCTAGCACACACTTCTTCGCATGCGTGAATAAGAACGACAACATGGCAATCATCAAAAAATAATAATAATAAAAAAATAAATAAATACATAAATAAGTAACATAAATAAAATAAACTGATCTTCCTAACCTTAAAAAACGACATTTGTGTTTTAATGTGTGTTTATTTAGCGGGGTGATGTAACAGGTGCCACGATGACATAAGACGAGAGTTACTTTGCCAAGACACTGATGGACATGTGCACGCTTGGCAGCCTCCCCTCGCCATTTTCATTTTATCTTTATTATTTACCCTGCTTTTTCTTCTTTTCTGTACATTTCTTTCATTTCTCTTTCTTCTTCTACCTATTTTACACATTCTTTTTTTTCACTAATCTCGTTTTCTTTCTGTTTTTTTTTTCTCTACTTATTCTGCTCTTTTCTTCTTCTAAGTAGTGTTCTTAATTACCTATTTTTCCCTTCCTCTCATATCTTCTAATCATCTATTTCTTGTTAGCCCTTATTCACTTTGCCAGTCATCGTTCTCTTCTATTTTCTTCATATGTTTTTGTTGCAGTTTTTCCCTCATAGTACAAAAATCACTTACGCACTCTAAACACCAGAAAAATATACATGTTTATATTCACACACACACACACACACACACACACACACACACACACACGCACACACACATACACACACAATGACAATGCAAAATCTCAACGCGGGACATTTTCCGGATCGACAATAACAGGCAATGGCGTATGTCTGTGTCAGCACTGGAGAGACAAGCGGACAGGCAGAGCAGGAGCAGGGATAGGATGAGGGGAGATGAGCGTAAGAGGGGAAAGGGGAGGGGAGAAGAGAGATAGAGGAGAAAGAGGAAGGGAAAAGGGAGGGTTGAGGAGGGGAAAGGAAGGGTTGGGGAGGGGAAAGGAAGGGTTGAGGAGGGGAAAGGACGGAAGGGGAGAGGGGAGGGGAAAGGGGGAGGTTGAGGGGAGGGGGAAAGGAAGGGGTTGGGGAGGGGAAAGGACGCGAGAGGGAGGGGAAAGGACGGAAGGGGAGAGGGGAGGGAAAGGACGGAAGGGGAGAGGGGAGGGGAAAGGACGGAAGGGGAGAGGGGAGGGGAAAGGACGGAAGGGGAAAGGGGAGGGGAAAGGGGAGGAGAGAAGAGCGTATGAAGGGAAAGGGAAGGAGAGAGGAGCGTAAGAGGGGAAAGGGGGAGGTTGAGAAGGGGAAAGGAAGGGTTGGGGAGGGGAAAGGACGGAAGGGGAGAGGGGAGGGGAAAGGACGAAAGGGGAGAGGGGAGGGGAAAGGGGAGGAGAGAAGAGCGTATGAAGGGAAAGGGGAGGAGAGAGGAGCGTAAGAGGGGAAAGGGGGAGGTTGAGAAGGGGAAAGGAAGGGTTGGGGAGGGGATAGGACGGAAGGGGAAAGGGGAGGGGATAGGACGGAAGGGGAAATGGGAGGGGAATTAGGGAAGAGAGGGGAAGGGAGGAGAGGGGTTGGGAGAGGAGAGTAGGAGATGGGTTGAGAGGGGAAGCACAGGATGGGAAGAGGGAAGGGAGAGAAGGGGTAGGAAGATGGGAAAGGGGAGAAAAGGGAGGAGAGGGAAGAGATGGTGGAATGGAGGAGGGGAATTGGACAAGCGCATAGGATGTGGAGCATAGGGGGTAAAGATGAAGAGAATGGGGAAGGAGAAAGGAGATGAGGAAGGAGGGAGAAGGGGAAAGAGAAGGGGATGGGAAAAAAGGAAGGGCAAAGGGAAGAGGAAAATAAGGAGGAAGGAGAAGAAGAAGAGGAGGAGGGAGCAGGATAAACGACGGCAGGAGAAGGAATGAAATAACAAGCAAGAGGAGGGGAGAGAAGGGAAAGAAAAGGGGAAAATCTGAATAGGGAGGGAAAGCAAATAGAGAAGAGGGCGCGAGGAAGCAAAGAAAGCTATGTAAACACAACCCAAGAGAATGAAACTAAAAACGAAAATAAAAAGTACCTACAACATATAAAAAAATAGTGATAAAAATGAAGTACACAAAAAGCAAAGACGAGAAACAAAAGAACCGAAAGAAATTACAGAAAAAAATAATAACGAAAGGAAAAAGAAAAAGAAAAAGTACACAAAGAAAGGGGGAAAACACAAAGCGAGAGAAAACCCTGAAATTGAAGAGTCAAACAACAAGAAATCCGAATAAAAAATACACCCAAAGCAAGGAAAGAGACAGGAGCGCATCGTCCACATCATTACCTAATGCACGCCGCCCCATCAAGGTAAATATTTACCTTCCAACAATGGCCGAGTCATGAGGGAGGGAGGGAGGGAAGGAGGGAGGGAGAGGGGTAGGGAAGGATGGAGGGAAGGAGGGAGGGAAGGAGGGAGGGAGGGAGGGAGGGAGGGGGAGGAAGGAGGAGGAGGGGAGGGAGAAGGAAGGAAGGAGGAAGGAGGGTCAGGAGAGGGTAGGGAAGGAGGGAAGGAGGGGGGGAGGGAGGGAGGGAGGGAGGGAGGGGAAGGAGGGAAGGAGGGAAGGAGGGAGGGGGAGGGAAGGAGGGAAGGAGGAGGGGGGTAGGGAAGGAGGGGGCGGTGAGTTATAATCTTTCTTCATTTTCCTTTCATTTCTCTTTGATCTCTTTCTTTATTATTATTTCATGGCAATTCGGAGGGGAGGGGGAGGGTACGGGCGGGTCACGGAGTTAGTAGGGCGGGAGTAGAGGCGGGGTGCAACACCACTCGCATTCCCATTCCAAGAGTGCAACACCACTCGCATTCCCATTCCAAGAGTGCAACACCACTCGCATTCCCATTCCAAGAGTGCAACACCACTCGCATTCCCATTCCAAGAGTGCAACACCACTCGCATTCCCATTCCAAGAGTGCAACACCACTCGCATTCCCATTCCAAGAGTGCAACACCACTCGCATTCCCATTCCAAGAGTGCAACACCACTCGCATTCCCATTCCAAGAGTGCAACACCACTCGCATTCCCATTCCAAGAGTGCAACACCACTCGCATTCCCATTCCAAGAGTGCAACACCACTCGCATTCCCATTCCAAGAGTGCAACACCACTCGCATTCCCATTCCAAGAGTGCAACACCACTCGCATTCCCATTCCAAGAGTGCAACACCACTCGCATTCCCATTCCAAGAGTGCAACACCACTCGCATTCCCATTCCAAGAGTGCAACACCACTCGCATTCCCATTCCAAGAGTGCAACACCACTCGCATTCCCATTCCAAGAGTGCAACACCACTCGCATTCCCATTCCAAGAGTGCAACACCACTCGCATTCCCATTCCAAGAGTGCAACACCACTCGCATTCCCATTCCAAGAGTGCAACACCACTCGCATTCCCATTCCAAGAGTGCAACACCACTCGCATTCCCATTCCAAGAGTGCAACACCACTCGCATTCCCATTCCAAGAGTGCAACACCACTCGCATTCCCATTCCAAGAGTGCAACACCACTCGCATTCCCATTCCAAGAGTGCAACACCACTCGCATTCCCATTCCAAGAGTGCAACACCACTCGCATTCCCATTCCAAGAGTGCAACACCACTCGCATTCCCATTCCAAGAGTGCAACACCACTCGCATTCCCATTCCAAGAGTGCAACACCACTCGCATTCCCATTCCAAGAGTGCAACACCACTCGCATTCCCATTCCAAGAGTGCAACACCACTCGCATTCCCATTCCAAGAGTGCAACACCACTCGCATTCCCATTCCAAGAGTGCAACACCACTCGCATTCCCATTCCAAGAGTGCAACACCACTCGCATTCCCATTCCAAGAGTGCAACACCACTCGCATTCCCATTCCAAGAGTGCAACACCACTCGCATTCCCATTCCAAGAGTGCAACACCACTCGCATTCCCATTCCAAGAGTGCAACACCACTCGCATTCCCATTCCAAGAGTGCAACACCACTCGCATTCCCATTCCAAGAGTGCAACACCACTCGCATTCCCATTCCAAGAGTGCAACACCACTCGCATTCCCATTCCAAGAGTGCAACACCACTCGCATTCCCATTCCAAGAGTGCAACACCACTCGCATTCCCATTCCAAGAGTGCAACACCACTCGCATTCCCATTCCAAGAGTGCAACACCACTCGCATTCCCATTCCAAGAGTGCAACACCACTCGCATTCCCATTCCAAGAGTGCAACACCACTCGCATTCCCATTCCAAGAGTGCAACACCACTCGCATTCCCATTCCAAGAGTGCAACACCACTCGCATTCCCATTCCAAGAGTGCAACACCACTCGCATTCCCATTCCAAGAGTGCAACACCACTCGCATTCCCATTCCAAGAGTGCAACACCACTCGCATTCCCATTCCAAGAGTGCAACACCACTCGCATTCCCATTCCAAGAGTGCAACACCACTCGCATTCCCATTCCAAGAGTGCAACACCACTCGCATTCCCATTCCAAGAGTGCAACACCACTCGCATTCCCATTCCAAGAGTGCAACACCACTCGCATTCCCATTCCAAGAGTGCAACACCACTCGCATTCCCATTCCAAGAGTGCAACACCACTCGCATTCCCATTCCAAGAGTGCAACACCACTCGCATTCCCATTCCAAGAGTGCAACACCACTCGCATTCCCATTCCAAGAGTGCAACACCACTCGCATTCCCATTCCAAGAGTGCAACACCACTCGCATTCCCATTCCAAGAGTGCAACACCACTCGCATTCCCATTCCAAGAGTGCAACACCACTCGCATTCCCATTCCAAGAGTGCAACACCACTCGCATTCCCATTCCAAGAGTGCAACACCACTCGCATTCCCATTCCAAGAGTGCAACACCACTCGCATTCCCATTCCAAGAGTGCAACACCACTCGCATTCCCATTCCAAGAGTGCAACACCACTCGCATTCCCATTCCAAGAGTGCAACACCACTCGCATTCCCATTCCAAGAGTGCAACACCACTCGCATTCCCATTCCAAGAGTGCAACACCACTCGCATTCCCATTCCAAGAGTGCAACACCACTCGCATTCCCATTCCAAGAGTGCAACACCACTCGCATTCCCATTCCAAGAGTGCAACACCACTCGCATTCCCATTCCAAGAGTGCAACACCACTCGCATTCCCATTCCAAGAGTGCAACACCACTCGCATTCCCATTCCAAGAGTGCAACACCACTCGCATTCCCATTCCAAGAGTGCAACACCACTCGCATTCCCATTCCAAGAGTGCAACACCACTCGCATTCCCATTCCAAGAGTGCAACACCACTCGCATTCCCATTCCAAGAGTGCAACACCACTCGCATTCCCATTCCAAGAGTGCAACACCACTCGCATTCCCATTCCAAGAGTGCAACACCACTCGCATTCCCATTCCAAGAGTGCAACACCACTCGCATTCCCATTCCAAGAGTGCAACACCACTCGCATTCCCATTCCAAGAGTGCAACACCACTCGCATTCCCATTCCAAGAGTGCAACACCACTCGCATTCCCATTCCAAGAGTGCAACACCACTCGCATTCCCATTCCAAGAGTGCAACACCACTCGCATTCCCATTCCAAGAGTGCAACACCACTCGCATTCCCATTCCAAGAGTGCAACACCACTCGCATTCCCATTCCAAGAGTGCAACACCACTCGCATTCCCATTCCAAGAGTGCAACACCACTCGCATTCCCATTCCAAGAGTGCAACACCACTCGCATTCCCATTCCAAGAGTGCAACACCACTCGCATTCCCATTCCAAGAGTGCAACACCACTCGCATTCCCATTCCAAGAGTGCAACACCACTCGCATTCCCATTCCAAGAGTGCAACACCACTCGCATTCCCATTCCAAGAGTGCAACACCACTCGCATTCCCATTCCAAGAGTGCAACACCACTCGCATTCCCATTCCAAGAGTGCAACACCACTCGCATTCCCATTCCAAGAGTGCAACACCACTCGCATTCCCATTCCAAGAGTGCAACACCACTCGCATTCCCATTCCAAGAGTGCAACACCACTCGCATTCCCATTCCAAGAGTGCAACACCACTCGCATTCCCATTCCAAGAGTGCAACACCACTCGCATTCCCATTCCAAGAGTGCAACACCACTCGCATTCCCATTCCAAGAGTGCAACACCACTCGCATTCCCATTCCAAGAGTGCAACACCACTCGCATTCCCATTCCAAGAGTGCAACACCACTCGCATTCCCATTCCAAGAGTGCAACACCACTCGCATTCCCATTCCAAGAGTGCAACACCACTCGCATTCCCATTCCAAGAGTGCAACACCACTCGCATTCCCATTCCAAGAGTGCAACACCACTCGCATTCCCATTCCAAGAGTGCAACACCACTCGCATTCCCATTCCAAGAGTGCAACACCACTCGCATTCCCATTCCAAGAGTGCAACACCACTCGCATTCCCATTCCAAGAGTGCAACACCACTCGCATTCCCATTCCAAGAGTGCAACATCAGTCTCCCTCGACCCAAACGTATTCCAATAACCATCAAAATTATACAGTGATTCCAAATCGATTCAACATATATATGACAATGAATGTTGCAACGCGTTTTGATATTTACAATCCTGTCACATCCGATTAGTAGTAAATACTGGGGAATCACTGGTAATCATTACCATTACAGAATATGCATACATATCATCGGATGTTTAATAATTTGTATGCAATATTGTGCAATTTTATGCGTTCATAATTGCAATCTATAAGAGGCCTTATGTTTTTTTGTTTTATCTCTTACTGTCGTTTTTTTTTATCTTATCTATTTCTTACGTTCCGTGAGTTTCTCTTTCTCTCTCTTTCTTTGCTCTTTCTTTTTCTTCCTCTCTTTCTTGTTTCCCATTTTCCCTCTTTCCTCTTTCTCACTCTTCGTTCTTTCTTTTTCTTCCTCTCTTTCCTCTTTCTCCCTCTTCGTTCTTCCTTTTTTTCTTCCTCTTTCCTCATTCTCATTCTCCCTCTTCTCTTACTCTACTTATCCTCCTCCATCTCTCTTCTTCTCATCCTCCCCTTTTCTCCCATCTTCCCTCTCCCATCTTCCCTCTCCCTCTCCCTCTCCCTCTCCCTCTCCCTCTCCCTCCCTCTCCCCCTCCACACACACACTTTATGTCATACCGCCAGACTAATAATACTAATGGAGATGAAAATCTTAATTAATAGCGTTAACAGCATTAAGAAAATGGACGCGTAACCTCATTAGCACTGACGGCCGTAATTAACGCAGTCATAACAATCACAATCATCATAATCATAATCGTTATCACTGTCATGAACGACCACCGTCATGCGACGACCACCGTCATGCGAAAAAGGCGAGAGAAAAAGTGCAGTCGACGTGGATGACTCATAAATTCATTCATAAAAAAAGACAATGGGAAAAAATTACGATTCGTAATTAAGGACTTGAATGATGTTCGTAAAAAAAAAAAAAAAAAAAAAAAAAAAAAAAAAAAAAAAAAAAAAAAAAAAAAAAAAAAAAAAAAGAATGAAAGAAATTCCCCGATGAAAACATTTCGGAATCGAGAAGTGAGATGTGTCCATAAACGTTTTTTTAAGCATTTATGAAAATTATAATAATAAAAGTAACATCAAAAAAAAAATCAGAAATAATTAGTGGATAAAACCGTCCAATGGATAACTTCAAACATTGGAAGATATCCATCATCAACAAAATAACGATAACGATAATAATAGTAACAATAACAAAAATATAGATAATAATAGCGATAATAGCAATAACAAAAATAAAGATAATAATAGCGATAATAACGATAACAAAAATTACCAACAACAAAATAACAAGAACAACAACAATCACCAAAAATACCAACAACAAAACAACAATAACAACAACAATCACAAAAAATACCAACAACAAAATAACAACAACAACAACAATCACAAAAAAATAACAACAACGTCCTTCCTCTGTCACCCGCGCGGCCGCCCTCGCTTTTATGGCGTTGAACTTTGACCTTTGCTGCTTTTGGGATGACCGTGGATGACCGCCCGCACACACCTTCACGGAGGCTGAGCTTCATCTCGGGGGAAGATCTTCGCCTGGGATTATTGCGGTTCTGACGAGGCCTCGTTGTTTATATAAATGGGCTTAGGGTCTGCTTTGAAAATGGCTCTTTGGAAATGTCGAGTCTATTATTTTTTAGGTTGCTTTTTTTATTTATTTATTTATTTAATTATTCGCTTTTGCACTCTCTATGTTCTGCTTCTCTTTCTTTCTAGCTCTCCTCTCTCTCTCTCTCTCTCTCTCTCTCTCTCTTTCTCGTTAGTCTGTTCATTGATCGCTTCTCTGTTTCCCTTTCCATCACTCTTTATTTCTCCCTCTCCATCTCCCTCCCTCCCCCTTACCCTCTCCTTCTCCATTTCTCTCCCCCTCCCCCTTATCCTTACCCTTACCCTCTCCCCCCCCATCCTCCTAACCTTCTCCCATCCTCCCCCTCCCCATCTCCCTCCCACCCCCTTACCCTCATCCTCCCTCCCTCCCTCTCCCTCCCACCCCCTTACCCTCATCCTCCCTCCCTCCCTCCCCTCTCCCTCCCACCCCCTTACCCTCATCCTCCCTCCCTCCCTCTCCCTCCCACCCCCTTACCCTCATCCTCCCTCCCTCCCCCTCTCCCTCTCCCTCCCACCCCCTCTCCCTCCCTCCCTCCCTCCTTCTCCCCCTCCTTCCCTCCCACCCCTACCCTCATTCTCCCCCTCCTCTCCTCCCTTCCTCTCTCCTCTCCCTCCCATCCCCTTACCCTCATCCTCCCCTCCTCCCTCCCTCTCCCCCTCTTTCCTTCCTCCCACCCCTCATCCTCCTCCCACCCCTTACCCTCATCCCTCCTCCCTACCTTCCCCCTCCTTCCCACCCCACCTCATCCCTCTCATCCTCCCTCCCTCCCTCTCCCTCCCACCCCCTTACCCTCATCCTCCCTCCCTCCCTCTCTCCCTCTCCCTCCCACCCCCTTACCCTCATCCTCCCTCCCTCTCCCTCTCTCCCTCTCCCTCTCCCTCCCATCCCCTTACCCTCTCCATCACGAAACTTCCTCTCCTCTCCCTCGAGCTTCATTAACCATCGAATTACTACCGGCTAATTGCCAATTTCTCTCTAATTGGTTTCCGCGCGCGATACTGTCACTCTCAGGCAGTGTCACTCACCCTAGATTTAATGACACTTGTTAATCTCTTTAATCCTTTGTCACTCTTCACGCTTATGTCACC
>BOPN01003462.1:15000-20000 GCA_017312705.2 Penaeus japonicus | reverse complement strand
ACCCAAGCCAAGTCAAGCCAAGTCAAACCCACCCAAACCAAGCCAAGTCAAGTCAAGCCAAGTCAAGCCAAGCCAAGCCGAGGCAAACAAAGCGAGACAGCTGAGCTCGCGGGACTGATCCGGTGGCGACCTGATGAATCTTTGCTGAGGCTATAAACAGACACCTCACCTGCGCGCTCTCGGAAACAGCGGACGCTCATAAAAGTGTGAAAAGGGGTGGGGGTGGGGGGATGGGGGGGATAAGTGGAGGTGGGTGGGGGGATGGGGGGATAAGTGGAGGTGGGTGTTTGGGGGATGGGGAATAAGTGGAGGTGGGTGGGGGGATGGGATGGGGGATAAGTGGAGGTGGGTGTTTGGGGGATGGGGAATAAGTGGAGGTGGGTGGGGGGATGGGATGGGGGATAAGTGGAGGTGGGTGTGTCTGGGGGATGGAGTATAAGTGGAGGTGGGTGGGGGGATGGGGGGGGATAAGTGGAGGTGGGTGTTTGGGGGATGGGGTTGGGTGAAGGTGAAGGTGAAGGTGGAGGTGAAGGTGGAGGTGGAGGTGGGGATGGGGGGAGGAATCGGTTTGGAAAGACGATGAGGGAGGCGGAGGAAGGGAAAGGGAGAGAGGGAGAAGCAAGAAGAAGGAATAGGGAGAGAGGGAATGATAGAGAAAGTTTGAGGGAGAGGAAGGGGAGGAGGGAGGGTGAGAGGGTGAGGGGGGGCAGAGCAACAAGGGAAAGCAGAGGGGAGAAGGAGGAATCTGTTGCATCGAAACTCTACGGAATATTGCATGAGCAATGGCCGACTTCATAGGAGGAGGGTGTACGGGGCGCGCAGAAGGGGGCGTGGAGGAAGAGAAGGAGGGGCAGAAGGGGGTGGGTGGGTGGGTGGGTAGGAGGTGGAGGTGGAGGTGGAGGAGGAGGAGGAGGAGGAGGAGGAGGAGGAAGAGGAGAGGAAGGAGAGGAGGAGGAGGAGGAGGAGGAAGGAGGAGGAGGAGGAGGAGGAGGAGGAGGAGGAGGAGGAGGAGGAGGAGGAGGAGGAGGAGGAGGAGGAGGAGGAGGAGGAGGAGGAGGAGGAGGAGGAGGAGGGGGAGGATAATAATCTCAATCACCAATCAAGACCAATTAAAGAAATATAAGATTAATGAGAAATGAGCAAAATGAGAAAAATATGAACACAACACTGACGAAGAAAAAATGACAACAATAAAATAATTGAAAAACCGTAACAAAAAAACAAGACAATAAGTCCTAATTATAACAAAGACAATCATAATAAAAACAAACTGTGGCGCATGTAAAAACAAAAAATAAATAAATAAATAAAATCAACCAAGTGGAAGCATTGGAAGAAGAAGATGAATAGGAAGAAAATGAAGGTTAAGGAGAAGAAGGAGGAGGAGGAGGAAAAAAACATGAAAGAAGAAAGAGAAGGAAAGGAATAAAAAAAAAAGTATTTTGTCCTTCCCTTAAAAAGATCTTTGCTACATACTCGACTCCCCCAATAAAATATATCTGAGCATTAACGCATGCGACTGTCAGTATTGCATGACGAAAGTGCATGACCAATAACATTGACATAATTGACATCAGAATAATTCTTTGCTATTTTTTTGTTTCTATTCATTTTTTTCTTCTTCTTTTACTTCGTCCATTTCTTATCAAATTATATCAATATCCATTATTCTCTAAATTTACCTGCAACATTATATATCTTAAGATTATATTTTCATATAACTTCTAAAAATATATATATATTGATAAAACGAAAGAAGAAAAAAAGCAGGCAAGCAGAGGCGTTAATTCCGAACAGATATTGGCGGACTTATGCAGTGTCAACCATCCTCCCTGTTGCACATATTATAAGCGACGTTACACAGGCTATTGCATTCCCCGCATAACTCGTGTACCTTGAGATGCAACCGCTGTACTCATTGTTGTGAGAGATGCAATTGATGTGATATATTTTGGCGTATGCAATTGATGTGCTTTATCTTAATACTTTTCATCAAGTCATGTACTGATTTTGATGTGGATGTTGCTAATGTACTTGTCCTTGTACTTATTCTTGTGCAACGGATGTACTTATTTTCGGTCATGTATGTGATACTATTTTGGTGCATGCAACTGATGTATTTATGCTTGCATGCACGTGATATTACTTAATTTCATATGAGCAAGTGATGTATTAATTTTCAAGCGTGCAATTGATAAAAGTGCACAGTAGCTAAATAACACAAATGAAGTGCAAATTAGTTTTTTTTTTTAATGAGTGAGGCGGACTAATCTGAAATATATTGCATAAAGGAAGAGCGATTGAAAGGGAAGGAAGAGAGAGAAAACAGAGATAACGGAAAAAAGGAGAATGAGAAGAGATAAATAAATAAATAAATATATATATATATATATATATATATATATATATATAGATAGATAGATAGAGAGAAATAGAGAGAAACAGAGAGAAAGATAGGAGGAGAGACAGAAAAAAAGTGACGACGGAGAAAAAATAAATAAATAAAAATAAAACAGCAATTAAACAACAACAACAACAAAAGCAACACCTCTGAAAATGAAGACCCAACCCCCCAACCCCCGCCACACACTCCCACACAAAAAAATAGAGAGAGAATGAGGGTAATCCAAGATAAATATAGCATGAAGGAAGCAATTCGCCCATTGGAGGGAACTTCCACCCCCCCTCCCCCCCCGTCCCCCTCATATCCCACCCCTCCACCCACCCCATTCCTATCCCCCTATCCCCCCCTTCCATTTCCATACCCCCACCCCCACCCCCCCCATGTGATCACCCTGGCGCACTTCCCGGACGCGAAGGACTTACTTGCCGGTCCGTAGAGGATGAAGGAAGAAGGAAGGAAGGAAGGACTTAGGAGGAGGAGGAGTAGGAGGAGGAAGGAAGAAGGAGGAGGAGGAGGAGGAGGAGGAGGAGGAGGAGGAGGAGGAGGAGATGAAGGAGGAGGAGGAGGGAGGAGGAGGGGATGAAGGAGGAGGGGATGAAGGAGGAGGAGGAGGAGGAGGAGGAGGAGGAGAAAGGAGGAGGAGGAGGAGGAGGAGGAGGAGGAGGAGGAGGAGGAGGAGGAGGAGGAGGAGGAGGAGGAGGAGGAGGAGGAGGAGGAGGAGGAGGAGGAGGAGGAGGAGGAGGAGGAGGAGGAGGAGGAGGAAGAGAGGAGAGAGGAGGAGGAGGAGGAAGAGGAGGAGGAGGAAAAGGAGGAGGAGGAGGAGGAGGAGGAGGAGGAGGAGTAGGAGGAGGAGGAGGAAGAGGAGGAGGAGGAGGAGGAGGAGAAGGAGGGAGAGGAGGAGGAGGAGGAGGAGGAGGAAGGAGGAGAAGAAAAAGAGGAGGAGGAGGAGGAGGAGGAGGAGGAGGGAGGAGGAGGAGGGAGGAGGAGGAGGAAGGAGGAGGAGGAGGAGGAGGAGGAGGAGGAGGGAGGAAGAAGGAAGGAGGAATGGAGGAGGAGGAGGAGGAGGAGGAGGAGGAAAAGGAGGAGGAGGAGGAGGAGGGAGGAGGAGGAGGAGGAGAAGGAGGAGGAGGAGGGAAGAGGAGGAGGAGGAGGAGGAGGAGGAGGAGGGAGGAAGAAGGAAGGAAGAATGGAGGAGGAGGAGGAGGAGGAGGAGGAGGAGAAAGGAGGAGGAGGGAGGAGGAGGAGGAGGAAAGGAGGAGGAGGAGGAAGAGGAGGAGGAGGAAAAGGAGGAAGGAGAAGGAGGAGGAGGAGGAGGAGGAGGAGGAGGAGGAGGAGGAGGAAAAGGATGAGAAAGGAGGAGGAAAAGATTGGAGAAAGGAGGAGAAGGGAGGAGGAGGAAAAGGAGGAGGAAAAGGAGGAGGAGGGTGGAGGAGGAGAAAAGAGCAGGTAAAGGTAAGGGGAGATGAAGAAAACGGGGGAGGAGAAGAAGGATAATGATGAGGAAGAAGAAGAGGAGGAATGGGGAGCTAAAGATAAAGGAAGAGCAGGAGGTAGAAGCAAAGGTGAAGAAAAAGAAGAAGGAAATGGGGGAAGGAAAGCAAGGATACCGATCAACCGAGAGTAGGAACTCCCATGAGCCTTCTACCAAGTCTCATGACCATAAAGCGACTGAGAGGGAGAGGGAGAGGGAGAGGGAGAGGGAGAAGGAGAGGGAAAGGGAGAAGGAGAGGGAGAAGGAGAGGGAGAAGGAGAGGGAGAGGGAGAAGGAGAGGGAGAGGGAGAGGGAAAGGGAGAGGGAGAGGGAGAGGGAGAGGGAGAGGGAGAAGGAGAGGGAGAGGGAAAGGGAAAGGGAGAGGGAGAAGGAGAAGGAGAGGGAGAGGGAGAGGGAGAGGGAGAGGGGAGAGGGAGAGGGAGAAGGAGAGGGAGAGGGAAAGGGAGAGGGAGAGGGAGAAGGAGAAGGAGAGGGAGAGGGAGAGGGAGAGGGAGAGGGAGAGGGAGAGGGAGAGGGAGAGGGAGAGAGGGAGAGGGAGAGAGAGAGAGAGAGAGAGAGAGAGAGAGAGAGAGAGAGAGAGAGAGAGAGAGAGAGAGAGAGAGAGAGAGAGAGAGAGAGAGAGAGAGAGAGAGAGAGAGAGAGAGAGAGACAGAAAGAGAGAAAGAGAGAGACAGAAAGAGAGAAAGAGAGAGAAAGAAAGAGAGAAAGAGAGAGACAGAAAGAGAGAAAGAGAGAGACAGAAAGAGAGAAAGAGAGAGACAGAAAGAGAGAAAGAGAGAGAAAGAGAGAGAGGGTGAGAGAGAGAGAAAAAAAATAGCAGGACAAGAGAACAGGATGAAGCCTTATGCCTATCGACTTCGCAAACAACAACAAAATAAACTCGCACATTCGAATCAGATTTTGTAGAGGATCACTAGAATCCCCCCTCCCCCCTCCCCCTCCCCTCCCCCTCCCGGAGAAAATAAAGATCATAAAATGTAATGTGCAAGACGGTGTTCCTGTACGGTAGCGTCACGCAACTTACCGCTAGAACCCTTGGTAGGAAGAAAGCCTGGTGGAAACACGGCTGAGGGAAGGGAGGGAGGGGAGGGGGGTAAAAGGGAG
>BOPN01003462.1:0-5000 GCA_017312705.2 Penaeus japonicus | reverse complement strand
GAATCGGCCAAGCTTAAAAAAAGATTTTGGAAAACGTTTTGGAAAGCCGTGCTGGTGGAATGGCGGAAGAGATGGAATGCGGAAAGAAATCGCTATTATAATTGTGAATATCAAATAAAGGGAGTGAGAGGCAGAGACAGGGGAGAGAGGGAGAGGGAGTGAGTGGGGGAAGGGGAGGGAAATGGGATTCGGGAAGAAATCACTTTTATAATTAAGAATTCAAAATGGTGGTAGAAAGAGAGAAAAGAGAGACAGGGAGAAAGAGAAAAAGAGTGAGAGAGAGAGAGAGAGAGAGAGAGAGAGAGAGAGAGAGAGAGAGAGAGAGAGAGAGAGAGAGAGAGAGAGGGAGAGAGAGAGAGAGAGAGAGAGAGAGAGAGAAATACCGTCGCCTCCTGAGACACTGGAGGGAATTTCACGCGGAAATCATATCTCTCCTCTGCGGGAAAGTGAAGTGAGTGAGAGCAAAACGAGCACAGAAACGGAGGCAAATTTAAGACGAGAATTTCGAAGCGAAATCTGACACCCAGACGAGCGTGCACGTAGATAAACGTAAACACACACACACACACACACACACACACACACACAACACACTCAACATATCCAAACACACACACACATACACATACACACAGCCCCTCCCCCTCCTCTCCCCTCCCATAAAAAAAAAAAAAAAAAAAAAAATCAGACACGCTTTTCCGACTCATCCCCCGTTGAACACACAAGACCGTCTATCCCGCGAATGCAAAAATTACTTGATCAACAGCCTTATCTTAAGGCATTGTTGTCTGCAATGGCTAAGGCCGGGCACGTCTCGACTCGGCTAAGGTCAGTGAAGGCCAAAGTTCCCGGAAAGAAAAGGGGGAGCATAGGATGACGATGAGGGAAAAGGGAAGGGGAAAAAGGGAAAGGGAAAGGAGAAAGAGGAAGAGGGAGAGAGAGATGACGAGGGGGAGGAGGAGGAGGAAGAGGAGGCAGAGGATGGGAAGGGGAAGGAGAAGGAGGGGAAGGAGGAGGAAGAGGAGGAGAAGGATGTCGAGGAGGGTAAGGAGGAGGAGGAAAAGGAGGGCGAGGAGGAGGAGAAGGAGGAGGAGGAGGAGGAGGAGGAGGAGGAGGAGGAGGAGAAGGATGTCGAGGAGGGTAAGGAGGAGGAGGAGAAGGAGGAGGAGGAGGAGGAGAAGGAAGGCGAGGAGGAGGAGGAGGGGAAGGAGGGCGAGGAAGGGTGGAGGGGAAGGAGAGGAGAGGAGAGGAGAGGTGGAGGAGGGTGAGTAAGAGAAGGAGGGGGATAGGGGAGGAAGGGAGAAGGGGAGACGCGGCGGAAGAGGAGGAGGACTGGAGAAGGACTGAAGGAGAAGAGGGAAAGGTGAAAGGAAGGGAGAAGAGGAAAGAAAATAAAAACTAGGAGAGAGTTAAGAAGAAGAAGATAAAACAAAAACACTTCCTCAGCATCCCATTCTCACACCACCCTTCCCTCATATACCCATACGCTGCTATCTTTGCTACTATGCAATCCCAGACTCTCTTAAAGTCAACATTAACCCATCCCTTCATTCACATCTCCCCATCAGCACCTTCATTCACATCCGGGACATTCCATCCAACCCCCATCCAACGTAAACACAGGGAGCATAAAGGACGTCAAAGTAGTAGAGCAAAACCGGTGCCCGATTAGACATCTCGGGCCCACACTTTCTATCAAACGAGTGAATACGAGTGAACCATAAATTGTATGTAGAAAAAAAATATATATATATTCAGATAAGTGGCCCTATCTGCGGAAAGAATAAAGTAAAGTAAAAAAAAAATGCATTCTAAAATAGCAAAACTAACAAAGAAAAAAAATAACAATATACCAAATGCAAAAATAAATATACAAACTTAAAAATAATACAAATAATGACCGCAATACTTAAAAAACAACCTACGGACGAACAAAGAGGATGTCCAGCATCCAGTCCGCAAATGATAAGGTCACCAAGGGGCTCGGGATGACAAATATAAAACGGGAACAAAAATAACTGAAAACATGAAAAAATTACAGAGTGAGAGAGAGAGAGGGGGTAAGGGGAAGCGAGGGGGTAAGGTAGGGAAGGGAGGAAGGGGGGAAGGGGGAGGGAGGGGGGAAGGGGGGAAGGGGGGAAGGGGGGGAAGGGAGGAAGGGGGGGAGGGAGGAAGGAAGGAAGGGAGGAAGGGGGAGGGAGAGGGAGAAGTGGGAGGAAGGGGTAGTGGGATGGGTGGGAGGGAGGGGGTAAGATGGAGGAGGTGGAGAAGGGGGAGGGAAGGAAAGAGGAGCGGACGGGGGAGATAGTGGGGAAAAGGGGGGGAAGGGAGGGAAGGAGGGGGAAGGGGGGAGATAGTGGGGGGAAGGGAGAGAAGGAGGGGGAGATAGTGGGGGGAAGGGAGAGAAGGAGGAAGGGAGAATGAGATGGGTGGGAGGGAGGGTGGAAAGAAGGTAGAAAGAACGGAAGGGAGGAAGTGGTAAGGGAAAGGAGTGTGGAGGAAAGGGTTAAATGGGGGAAGGAGAGAAAGAGTGGGAGAAAGAAAGAAAAGAGAGAGAGAGAGAGAGAGAGAGAGAGAGAGAGAGAGAGAGAGAGAGAGAGAGAGAGAGAGAGAGAGAGAGAGAGAGAGAGGCGACCCCTCTCCCCTTCCCTAAAATGCCGTCTTCTATCTTTATCGACATATTTTTATCATACCCTGAAACCTCGCCCTCAGATAAGTCAATACACCCGCGATGGAATATAATTGAATAAAATATATCTCTAACGATCTACAACACATCTTCCTTCTTTTATTAGAACATTTCTTATCACGGCCCCAAGATATGTCTATATACCTGCAATCCATGCACGAGAGAAAACGGAAGAATTGATAGTCAGCAACTTTCACTCTTCAAACATTATCATTAAACTTGCAACAAGAAGGTTTCGAGCATAGAGCATCATCACTTTCTTATATTTCTACTTAATGCCTACATAGATCTGGATCTAGATATATCTATCGGTCTGTCTATACATCCATTTATCAATCTATCAATTTATCTAAAGGTATACACACACACACACACACACACACACACACACACACACACACACTCTCGCACACACTCTCGCACACACACACACACTCTCGCACACACACACACACACACACACACACACACACACACACACACACACACACAACACACACACACTCTCTCTCTTTCTCGCACACACACACACGCACACACACAGACACACACACACACACTCTCGCACACACACACACGCACACACACACAACACATCCTGACAGCTGCGGAGGTAGAGGGAGCGAACACCGAGTTTAGTTTGACTTTCACGACAATGCAACGTCAATTCAACATGCATGCAACATTTATGCATGACACATCCTGGTCCATGTCCAGCTTCAACACCATCGAGGATTTGAAACGTTTTATAAGAAAACAAAATACAAATACTCATAAATAAATACTAGTAGCATCGATGATATTAATAATAGTAATAATAATAATGATTATTTTCATGCAACAATAATTATCATCGTGATTATTATCATCATTGCAGTTAAATGATGATAAAATTAAAATAGAATTATAATAATACAACAATAGCAACATCAATTATAATGACAGTAAAAAAAGAAAAGTAATAATCATCTCCATAACAAAAAATAAAAAAGGAATGCGTTGCTGTTTCCTTTTATGTGTCTAAGGCCACTTTACTTGTTCCGTGTCGGTTGCTGTTACCGTTACGTACTGCGATTTTGGTTTTATGTATATCTTCTATTTTTTTCTCTCTCTTCGTGTGGCTCAAATGTCTGCGCCTGTATCCATTTTTGCATCAGTATGAGAGCTCAGTATCTTATGCATATATCCATAATATATATTAGTGTCTCTCCATGCAAACGTACAAAAGAACGCCCACGAGCACGCTCACACACACACACACACACACACACACACACACACACACACACACACACACACACACACACACACACACACACACACACACACACACACACACACAGTGGAAGGATAAGACAATTGCAGTTTGATTACTTTTGTTCCCTCTGAAGCTGGACATTTTTCAAGTATCCAAAGACCGCCTTTGCTGCTCTCGGTTTGGTTTGCCCTTCAGTTTGTTTCGTGTTTTATTTTTTTCTGTTTGATGCGTATTTTTTCTTTTCTTTTTCTTCTCTCGCTGCCTCGCACGAAATAGAGCGCGCGTGCGTACGTACGTTTTCTGCGCCTGCACACTCTAACTGCAGTAAATCCGCGCAGAGGAACTTGCAACAAGCACCTTGCGCATAAACCCTCTGCCAGCGCCGCCAACGCCGCCAACGCCGCCAATAAAAGCGTCGATCGGGGCTTAAGGGCTCCGTCGAAGAGACAAGGTCGACAGCGTGGAAGATCGTCTTTAAGCGAACCTGCGGGATTGGCTGACCCCTGTATAATGTATACCTGAGCCACCTTGCCACCTGCCCTGCCCTGCCCTCACCCTGCGCCGGCCGGCCGCCCTGTCGTGGCTGGCGCTCCTGTAGCCCCCCCCCCCCCCCCCATCCTCTACCACGACGACCCGGACGACCTAACGACCTAACGACCCCTGTCATGGCGACCCACGCTCTGCTCTGCTGCTCTTTGTCCGTCTGTCCTTCCCTAAAAGCTCCGTGGTGTACTACTTGCATTCCTTTGTCGAACCGGCTCAAAGCTGATAACAATTTCCTTTGTCTCATTGGTCCGTCCCCGCTGATACACACACGCTTCCCTTTGTCTCTCCGATTCGATCCGACGCCCATCTCCCTGCATCTCCCCGGCCTACTCTGTCCGTCCAATACTGCCCTTTTATCTGCGACGAAAATACTCTGCCTATATCACCATACTATATCACGTACTGTATTTCTATATCACACCATATCACTATATACCATATCACCATCATATACCGATGTCCTAAAGAGCCCATATTCTGCCGTACCGTCTTTCTAGCTCTGTGTCA
>BOPN01003461.1:140000-157500 GCA_017312705.2 Penaeus japonicus | reverse complement strand
AGGGATAAAACGCGAACGCAAATGTACAGACACATACTATATATATATATATATATATATATATATATATATATATATATATATATATATATATATATATATATATGTATGTATGTATGTATATATATATATATATATAATTATACATATTTATATAGATTATTGTTATATATATTCTTACACACATATATATATGTATGTATATATATATATATATATATATATATATATATATATATATATATATATTCTTTCTCTTTCTTTTTTTTCTTTTCTTTTTTCTTCCTTTCTTTTTTCTTTTTCTTTTTCTTTTTTTTGTGTAGAGAGAAAGAAAGAAAGAAAAGAGAGGGAAAGAATATAGAGAAGAAAGAAAAAGAGAGAATAAACCAATATAATAATGCATATCCTATATCAATCTATATAATACGTGTACACATCTAACACACACACACGCGAGCGCTCCTCCCCCTCTCTGCATACACATCCTCATATCACGTTACATGGGACACGAGGATAGAATTATAGTGTATACGAGAGCTTATGAAAGCTACATATGTTGTGTTGTTGAAAGCTACATATGCTGAGTGTTGTTGAAAGCTACATATATTGAGTGTTGTTGAAAGCTACATATGTTGAGTGTTGTTGAAAGCTACATATGTTGAGTGTTGTTGAAAGCTACATATGTTGAGTGTTGTTGAAAGCTACATATGTTGAGTGTTGTTGAAAGCTACATATGTTGAGTGTTGTTGAAAGCTACATATGTTGAGCGTTGTTGAAAGCTACATATGCTGAGTGTTGTTGAAAGCTACATATGTTGAATGTTGTTGAATGCTACACATGTTGAGTGTTGCTGAAAGCTACATATGTTGAGTGTTGTTGAAAGCTACATATGTTGAGTGTTGTTGAATGCTACACATGTTGAGTGTTGCTGAAAACTACATATGTTGAGTGTTGTTGAATGCTACATATGTTGAGTGTTGTTGAAAGCTACATATGTGGAGTGTTGTTTACGAAAGCTAAGAAGACTCTTGTTATCAACTCTGTTCTTAAGCTTATTTATCCACATTCGCTCTTCCTTTTTCTTTCGCTCACTTCCTCTCTTCCTTTCTCTTTCTCTCTCTCTCTCTCTCTCTCTCTCTCTCTCTCTCTCTCTCTCTCTCTCTCTCTCTCTCTCTCTCTCTCTCTCTCTCTCTCTATGTGTGTGTGTGTGTGAGAGAGAGAGAGAGAGAGACGAAATTAGACAAAGATTTGCAGAAAAGCGGTCATGATTCAGATACGTCCCCAGTTAACAGTCTATTTGTCATTTCCTTTCTCTCGCTGACTCAGCATCACGGACACTGAATGATCACACATCTTACTTGGCAACCATCAATGATGCATCATAGCTCGATAAGACATTATAATTTTTATTCTTTTTATATATTATTACACTTGCCATATTCACAAATGTCGCTAAAGGATAATAATAAACGCAATAGTGACTTCATATAGCTTTTTTTTTTCTTCTTCAAATTTAGCGCCAAATAAATCAAAATACACTATCTCTGGCCACTCAGCATCCCAATGTGACATGACAACGAGACAAGGCCGTGGGAAATAAGTGAAGTGACACGTGTGTTCGTGAAATGAGACCAACGTTGAAGTAGAGCGAGAGAGAGAGAGTAACTGAGAGACTGTGATGAGATATGATCTTAAAAATGGATAGTACGATGTTTATTTGATCTTCTCATTATATTTAGTATGAATTTTTGTTTTTTTTATCTCTCTCTCTCTCTCTCGTTGCGCTGATGTGAGCGTGAAAATGAGTGAGAGTGAGTGGGTGGGTAGGTGGGTGAGTGAGTGAGTGAGTGAGTAAGTGAGTGAGTGAGTGGGTCAGTCAGTCAGCGAGCGAGCGAGCAAGCGTGAGTGAGTGAGCAAGCGAGTAAGTGTGTGAGCGAGTCAGAGAGTCAGCGAGTCAGCGAGCGAGTAAGTGAGTAAGCGCGCGAGTGAGCGAGTGGGAGAGTGAATATATGACCGTTGACCGCAGACCAGAAATGACCGCGCGCGCACTCGACGCAAAGCACAAAGCAGAGAGATGGGGCGAGGAAACACGTGGAAGCTGGCGATCTGAGGTAGAATTAGCAAAATAGTGCAATGGCGGTGATGGTTGTTAGATGTGATGGGAGGATGATTATTACTGTTATCATAACTGATGTTGTAAAGTAAAAGCATGTAAACACGAATATATATGTGTATATATAATATATATATATATATATATATATATATATATATATATATATATATGTATATATATATATATATATATATATATGTATATATATATATATATATATATAAATATATGTATATATATATATGTATATATATATATATATATATATATATATATATATATATATATATATATATACATATGTGTGTGTGTGTGTGTGTGTGTGTGTGTGTGAGTGTGTGTGTGTGTGTGTGTGTGTGTGTGTGTGTGTGTGTGTGTGTGTGTGCATAATGTGTATATAATACATAAATAAATAAATATATATATATATATATATATATATATATATATATATATATATATATATATATATATCATATATACATACACGTGTGTGTGTGTGTGTGTGTAAGTGTGTGTGTGTGTGTGTGTAAGTGTGTGTGTGTGTGTGTAGACCGAACAAACGTTTCATAATGAATTATCGGCTTCAAATCTTAACCAGTTACAAAAAAGGAACAAATTACGATAAAAAGTCCATCTCCATTATCTTCACTGACCAATTAATTTTGTAGACGCAATTAGCTTTAAACATAAGATAAGAAATAATTCACATAATACCTATTCCCTTGCGTTCTTATTTTGTGACGTCAACCTATACATCACAGGGAGACAGGTCGGTGATTAGCCAATCCCACACGACCTAAATAAACATCTGCAACCGCAAACATGGCGCCAAAATTTGAAAGCTTAGTAGAGACTCGGTACATCATTGCAATTGAAAAATTCCATTTCCAGGGTATATAAGATTTGGACTCACCGTTGAAGGGGTATGTAGGACCACTGAAGAAGGAGATAGACAACATAAGACAAACACTGCCTAGGAGGAACACGACAGCCGCCCGCCACCGGAACTTGGAGGGCAGACTCAGCATGGTGTTGACTTGGCGAAGGCTGAGCGTGGTGGCAGATGTGAAGGGGAGGGAGGGAGGGAGAAAGAGGGAGGGAGGGAGGGAGGGAGAGAGAGGGAGGGAGGGAGGGAGGGAGGGAGGGAGAGAGAGAGAGAGAGAGAGAGAGAGAGAGAGAGAGAGAGAGAGAGAGAGAGAGAGAGAGAAAGAGTGAGAGTGAGAGAGAGAGAAATAGATAGATAGATAGAAAGAGAAAGAGAGATAGAGAGAAGAGGAAAAGAGGATAAGAGAGCGGACTCGAATCAAACTAGATATTAGAAAAAGAGAAAGAGATAGTTATTTATCTATGTATCTGTGAGAATCTGTCGCTATCGGTAGCATATAACTTCCAGATGCCAAAACCAGATGTCGCGAAGGTCGTTCTATTGTGGCTCTGGAAACTCCCGTGGCCGAGCGATAGGCCTATGCGTTGTGGATGACGTCACTAGCCAAGATTTTCCCCCGATGTATTTCTTCTCAAATGGACACTCGTATCTGAAATTCAATCGGTCAGTGTTAGATGAAAAGTAAATCTACTTGAAAACTTATTTATCTTTTATATATATAAAGTGGATACATCAAAAATAATTTTAATATTGTTTTTATGCTTCAGTCCTTATCTAGTTATGTGTACGGGTAATAATGATTAAGCACACGCATGTATGTCACACACACACACACACACACACACACACACACACACACACACACACACACACACACACACACACACACACACACACATACACACACACACACACCCCACACACACACACTAACTCGCGAGCACTCAAACAAATACGTTTATGACGTTTTCTACATAAAAGTGATAACAAATGTCACATCCACCCAGGAAGATTATATAGAGAGATAATGCAGAGGAAGCCAAGATGTTATATCCCCCCAATAAGATTATATGGAGATTGACATCTGGCAGAGGAAGCCAGATATACAGACAGGAAAGCGAACCATTTCTTAAAATAATAATGATAATAACAATACTGCTACTACTAGTAGTACTAATAATAATAATAATAACTCTAATAATAATAATAATAATAAAGAGATATATGGAGAAATAAATAAGACAAAATAAAAACCCTAAAGCTAATAAACTAGGCCTTAAAACTGTATGCATATACCGTTTTTTTTTTCTCCCAAATCATTACAATCACAAAATTTCCGGTCTTAGGCTACATTGCACCTACCTTCGACAATGACAGAAGGAAAATACAAACAAAAGTCAAACCACAATATAAAGTGACTTCATTTACGAATAAAAACACATTAGTCATCTTACAAAACCACACTCCACCTCATGATCAAATCCAAATTCAAAATTCAAATTCAAATTTCCTTTAACGACCATTCATTCCTTCAATCAGATCTACCAATAACTCACAACGGAATCCACGAAGCAACACAAAGCCTACAGAAGAGAAACGCAAAACACAGCACTGGGAAGTTAGAAGACACTCCCAGAAACACAGCCCTCGTAAAGACTGAAGAAGTAACTTGGCAAACTTCCAACGGTTATAACGATCCACGGTCTGGTAGTAAAAGTGATGTTGGTTGGGCTGGATTGTTGTTATCGTAGCATCATCAGCGTTCGACGAGGAATAGGAATGTGTTTTAATCAATATTATTCTTTGTGAGATGAGTTAAGGATGTGATCGAAGTATTGTCTTCTGGTATTTCATATATTTGGGAATGGAAGTATCTGGAATTTCTTTCATGGAGCGGACATATACGTATATTTCTCTCTCTCTCTCTCTCTCTCTCTCTCTCTCTCTCTCTCTCTCTCTCTCTCTCTCTCTCTCTCTCTCTCTCTCTCTCTCTCTCTCTCTCTCTTTCCTGTAAATTTTAGTTCTCTCGTAGTGGTACTTTTAGGTGATTGTTAAGAAAATAAAAAAATACAGGAATAAAGAGCAATAGAAAACGGGAAACCAATTGCAACTCGCCTGACAACTCGCAACCTCCTCGGTCATGTCTGGTTATGTGAATCATATCATGTTATGTAAATTCCCTCGTCACTGTTGTTATTATTCTCAACTTCATCAATACTATTGCAGTTTTGACTCATTTTGACTTATTTACATTTATATTTCCATCTGTGTGACCATCACAATCCTCTATACGTGTCTACATCGATATCGGTGTTAATATCACCATGATCGTCATGATAAAATAAAGATTGACATTCCCGAGACAGTAAAAGAGTGAAAAATAACATAGGACAAAAAAAACAAGATGAGGGTAGAGGCAAAGGGATGAAGGAAAAATCTAAATTTAGGTTAGTGTCTCACTCTTTCCTTCCCAGAACGTTTTTATCCCTCCCTTCCTCCCCTTTCCCTTTCTCCCACCCCAATCCCCTATATTTTCCTCCTGATACCCATTCCCCTTACCCCCCGCTTTGTGTCCCCCTTCCCTTGCATTGTCCTTTCCACCCCCATCAGCTTCCATTGCCCACTGCCTCTTCTTCATCCCTTGTCCCTCGACCCTTGTCCCTCGCCCCTCGACCCTCGTCTTCCCTCCCTCCCCTCTCTCTCTCTCTCTCTCTCTCTCTCTCTCTCTCTCTCTCTCTCTCTCTCTCTCTCTCTCTCTCTCTCTCTCTCTCTCTCTCTTTATCCCTCTCTCTCTCTCTCTCTCTCTCTCTCTCTCTCTCTCTCTCTCTCTCTCTCTCTCTCTCTCTCTCTCTCTCTCTCTCCCTCCCTCCCTCTCCCCCCCAACCCCTACATTACCCTTATCTAGTACCTACAACCCCCACCATCCCCCGCTATCCCCCCCCCACCACCCCTTCGTCCTTCCATGTGCTCCCAGAAACGACAATATGTATATGTATGTCGGTGACGTCCGGTGTGGATGAGAGAAGGAGAGAGAGAGAGAGAGAGAGAAAGAGTGAGAGTGTGTGTGTGCGTGTGTGTGTTTGTTTCATTGGCACATACGTGTCTGTACACGCACGGACATCAGCATTTCATGCCGCGAGTTGGTTTATGTTGAAATTGAATGTAGATTCCAAATCACCTGACGAGTTATTGTGTACATTGCTAATTCATTTTTTTAGATCATTTTAAGGTTCTTATATAGGAATGGGGCACTAAGTCTCCCATATCATTCATCAAACTGTAAATGAAATAATAAACAAAATTGCGTGTTTCATTTATCTCAAGAACTAGACACTGTATGGAGATAGATATGATAGGTACATTGGTAAGAACCCAATGCATTTTCGAGTGTAAATTATATATAACTGTAAATTAGGTATAGGTCCAGCATCACAAAGCCACAAGATACAAAGTAAATAGTACAAGCAGTCGATAGACCGAAAATTACAGAATTTATATTCAAAGCATTTCCTCCACAAGTGTTTTTACCAAAGAGGTTGTTGAACAGGTTTTCTGTGGCTGTGTTGCATTTTTTTTTCTCAAAGTCGCTCATAATATTTGAAGAGCGATTTTTAATCTTACAGTGACCGCTTAACTCATTACGACGATGTGTCAACTAGTACGTGTATTACTCCGCACCAATAAAAACGATTATTCCAAATTTAAAAATGTTCTCTCCTTTCACGGTAATGTATGCCGTGCATTATGTTTAAGTGTTTAAATATTTCTAACAATTTGTTATGGTTATTCATGGAATCATTTGTAATAACCTGTGCATATGCGTTATCAAATATTCTTAACCGTCATTCCTCCACGTGAGAAGCTTTTTGTTTTGATTATTATGTCGATTATCGGACATTCTTCTAGCCATATTGTGGCAAAAAATGAAAGAAGAAAGAAGATATTATCATCCGTGTCGATGGGATATCAATTGCCCCAAGAGTTGAAATCGTGCATTTTTGATAAAAAATAATCGAGACGAAATTGCCGAAGAAGAAAGTTGCAATTTATTTTTTTCTTCTATATAAAAAGTTATGTGGTTTTCCGACAGCAAATCATATGTAGCAACACGTATTAACAGTGAGACAATATATATATACAGTACTCTGATTCAGCCTGGCTATGGATCCTTTGTCTTAACTGTAATTAAATCAAAACATCGACTTGAAATATCATTAAATAAGTGAAAACGTACCCACCACCAACGCCATCTATGAACAACGAGACAAAATGAAAGATATGTTGCCTACTCGGTTTTGGCCGTTTTTCTATCATTCCTGTTTTGTTTGTGGTGGCAGGCAGGGTGACTCAAGCACCTAGTTCAGGGCCACACCACTTCGCAGGCCTATCTGGCTTGTAGTTATATATGTATATATGTATATATATATATATATATATATATATATATATATATATATATATACATATGTGTGTGTGTGTGTGTGTGTGTGTGTGTGTGTGTGTGTGTGTGTGTGTGTGTGTGTGTGTGTGTGTGTGTGTGCGCATTTATCACGAGAACCGAGGATTAGTTGCAAGGAAAGAAGAGGTATGAACACTGCCAATGAACTCTACAATGATAAAAAAAAATGTCCTGAAGACAGTTTTAATATGAAACACTTTATTCGCATAGATAAAACCGTAGAATTGCTGAGGCGTCACCCTTATCAACTTCTGTCAGTCAAAACATGTGAATTCATTGACAAGTGCTTTCTTAATATTTTACGTTGGGTCCTTATATTTTATTATATCTTATATCTAATTTATTAATATAATTTGTCTTGTTTTATGGATGTTCGTATGTGTCTGCTTTTAACTTTGATTTTAATGTATATTGCATATCAAATTTTCAGAAGATTTAATATGTATCTTATTTCTAAAATCATCCTATAAATTTTATAATAAATAAGCATAGTATAGATTTCATTAACATTATAATGTATCCTAAATGTAAAATTAATAGTTTGAATCATTTTATCATATATATTACTACATATCTCGAATTTCGTGATATATATAAACCAGTATTAAATAAAACAAAGTGTTGAATTACTTCCTTTCATACACTGACATCTATACCTGTGCAGAAGATTGCATACAATCCAATATTCCCATTCCTTATCTTTTCCTTTACTACTGTCTTTACAAGGTTTCCTGCAGTTGAGATATTAATTAATATAAATAACGATCAAAAACATAGTAGAAACAAGGTATTCAGGGAGAAACGTAGATAACCATACGACTTAGTAGAAAGGGGCGTGGCAAAGCTCGTTTAGTTGACAACTTGGTAGAAAGGGGCGTGGCACAACTCGTCCAGTTGACAACTTCGATTTTTCTCGCGCTGAAATATTCCTTGACGATGTAAAGTTTGCTGCAAGGCCTTGCAATCATGATGTTAAGCCGCGAAGACATTAATCATTATGAAAACGATGTAATTATATTAATACCTATCCACACGTTTGATTAAAGTGATGATGGAAGGGTGTGTCAAGATATATCAAAGAGTAAAACAATGAAATTTTTTTTTTCTTCTTACATAGCCCTTCCGATTATTAGGATCAAACTTGAATATGAAGAGGAAAAGTAGTAATGCTGTATTTTGTAAGCATCTCGGTAAGTTTCGAATGTTATACGAAGCGCAGGCAAGAAACGCATGGCCATAGCAACCATGCAACATATTAGCTACCCCGTCAGTTTTCATTTTTCTTTCAATAGTGGTAGTTTTGGTACTAGTATGTAAACTGTAGCATTGTTTTTAGGATATTCATCATTACAGTAATAATTATGATGATTGTGATTATGATCATATTCAATATTGCAATCGTTATTAGTAATTTCTCTTCCTTATTATCCTCATTTTAATAACAATCATCCCCTTTTTTCCCATAGTTAAAAAATATATATATCTTAACAGCCTTTTGTAGGTGATCTTACATGTAAGAGTAACTTACTTAGAATTACTGTTTGATGATTCTGATCGGAATATTTATCAAGTCAATTATCAGTTTATATCAATGTGAATAATGTAAGCTTAATGATACCATTCCACAGATCCATTTTCTGGCTTTGTTGCAAGTGTTGAAAAGGGCACCCCGTTATACCAGGGGTCGGAGCCAATTAACGCCTTGTGCCGCCGTGTTTAGGTCGCAAATCAAGTGAAGTTGCAACAATCCGGTGCAACCACTCCAAGATACAACTTGCAACGTCAGATTCGGCGCAACTTCTGCCACTGCTCAAACCCTATCGCAAATTCCTCGAAATAGAACTAAAAACTATCATTAATTACATTTTTTTTTCAATTGCGCTCATACCGGCTCCTACAGAAAATAAATAAATATATGTAAAATATGAATCTAAATAAAGATGTTCTTTTGATTATAAATTTCACCACACTTCAAAGGTTGATCTCTGTCACCTTTATCCTCTCCTTAAATAACTGAGGGTTTATCAGACACCGAACTGATTTCACCAGCACTGTTGCTTCATCAGAGCCGAAATTATCCCGTTTATTACTTCAGGTACGAGGATGACGTAAGATTTTCCATGTTTTCGATGAAATTGCGCGGGACTTTGTTATAATAATATTACTTTGCAGTGATTGGCGGACACATTTTGAGAGCGTGCTTCCTATTGGCAGGCCAGGGTAATGACGTTTATTCACAGTCGCAGTTAAACCTGCGGGGATGGGGGGGAGGGGGGGCAGTGGGAGGCGCAACTGCTACGGTCTCAAGTTGTAGCCCCTGATCCATAAAGAAGCACCTACACAAATGCATGCCATGTATGCGCGTGCGCACGCATCCATGCATGCATTCTTTAACTGTTCCAGGTACTATATTTCTTGTTATTGTGTGGAGCAGCGTTCCCCCACCTTTTTCCGACCCTTGCAACCCCTGCCGTCAGCCATTAGCAGTTGAAATGAAATGCTCTGCTTGATCATGTGTCTTGATGAGACCCCACAGCTAAAAGCAACGGCCAATACTTACCAGTATTCCTGACACCCTGATAAAGACTCACAGGTGCAGGAGCCGTACTGTTCCGTTGAACTGCTACTGAGCAACTACTGCATGCACGGCGGTCAGCGGTCCGGTATCAACACGCGGTGGCGGACGGCCTGTCCCTTCCTCTAGTTGCTCTGGCGTCAGGTAGCGATCGTGTGCCGGAAAGCTGATCGTGCATAAATAGGAAGTAATATTCTACCGACATTTGTGCTTCGCTTCCCAACACCCCCTGCAATTGATTTCAACTCCCTGGCTAGGGAAACACTTGTGGAGGGGGGGGGGGGGAGAGGTGTATATTTTGATCGTTATTAATATCTTGCATTCGCTATTCACTCACTCATCGGCTTTTGAAAATGCTGAACAGCCTTGCTTGAATATTTCCTCAAATTTATGTGTCAGTGTTATGTGTTGGTGCATTGCCACCGGAAGGGCGACACACTTTCGCTAGTGCAACATGGAATATGATTGTGTTTAGCCTATCTATCTCTATATGCGTATGTATATTGATATATAGAGAGATAGATAGATAGGTGGGTATGGGAGTGGGAGTGTGTGTGTGTGTGTGTGTGTGTGTGTGTGTGTGTGTGTGTGTGTGTGTGTGTGTGTGTGTGTGTGTGTGTGTGTATGTGTGTGTGTGTGTGTATGTATATGCAAATGTGTGTGTGTGTGTGTATGTATATGTGTGTGTGTGTGTGTGTGTGTGTATGTATGTGTATGTATGTATATATATATATATATATACATATATATATATATATATATATATATATATATATATATATATATATATATATATAAATACTGCTACAATTCGAAAGGAAAAACTCGTGACGTTTTTAACTTATTATATATATTTACACACACACACACACACACACACACACACACACACACACACACACACACACACACACACATATATATATATATATATATATATATATATATATATATATATATATACATACATTTGTATACACCCATATACATATGTATACAAGTGCGTGAGCGCTGTATTATTCGTTGCAATGAAAACATCGAGCGGGATTTTCCATGAATAGTATTTGTTGCTATTGCTATTGAAGTGCAAAACAATGTTCCGCCTCCTAATTATGACAACCTTTGCAGCAAATACAATGCATTAAACAGGTAAATGCATTTCCTTTTACCTAACTTTGTTCTGTGACACATAGACCCGTTTCCACGTGACGTAGCACGCTAATGTAAACAATGTGCGCACGCATCCATTGCGGCAAAAAGTGTGGAGGCACGATGTAAACACACCTGGAGGCACAGGCAACTAGTAAATGTGAAATGATATAAATGCGGATGAAGTTGTTATAGCTGTTAGATTAAATGCAAAATGGCATCTTTGGACGTTTCTTCATACTCGGAGAGCTTGTCTTCAGAAGATAAGGGAGAATACTTTGCAAAGTTGACTCTCGAAACTGGCGAGAGGCTTCCAGATCCGTTCGTGTTGAAGGAAGGATGGACTGACGACATGTCGTATTTACCATCTCTGTCATGGAGAGATGTTACCGAATATTTGATAGACAGTCCAAGCATCTACACCAAGGAATCTATGAAGGCGTATAAGTCACTTGAAGCCTATGATTATTTTCTGTGTAGACATGTACAAGACTGCTTATACCACAACATTACGGAAGAATCTGACTTCTGCTACATAAAAACTGAGGTATGTAACTCGAGGAATTTCGTTTCAGTGTCAACTCGTTTAACATGAGACATTAGACGTAGGTGCGTGCATCTAACTCTGTGCATCTAACTCTGTGCGTGCATCTAACTCTGCCAAATTCTATGACATATTCTATTAACAGCCAAAAGAATGAAAATGTTCAGTGTTTCTGAACATTGCCTTAAGTATATGAATTAAATTTTCGTTTTCGAGAATGGATCATCGGCTGAAACAAGCGACTAGAAAAGAAATTCCTTAGTTGCTTGATGACAGTAGTAATTGAGCAGCTTCATGAGCATTACAAGCTTTAGGCCTATAGGCTGGCGTTGTAAAAATGACTTCCTTCATAACTATTGAGAAAGCCTAAGGAAAGAATAAATTTTCAAATGCTTAAGAAGACAATTAATCACATTGAAAACTCCAAAGGGTTTTACCGGTAACGAAGTGTTCAGCACAGATAAAGGCTTTCGAGATTTTGTCCGCCGACCAAGTTTTCCAGTCATCTCTCCTTATTGCCTTTATCCAGTCGTCTCTCCGTCGTCTCTCTAATGGCGTAGAGCCTTTCGGCATCTTATAAAATGTGAGATCTTTTTTATCGCCAATCTGGCGATTCGTACATCCAACAGCACAGCAGCTTCTCGGCATTTTGCTCTTCCGAAATACGTTACGAATGTTGTTATGAACACGCAGAATTTAGTTGGCAACGTAGTGTAAACAAAGTTGTTTTGCCGCAACACATGCGCGCGCAGCAGTTGCCTCGCTCCCATTTGTAAACAATTTGCAACGGGTCTATACTGTGTATAATAACCGCTGTAACAACCAGGAAGATCACGTGACAATATGAAATTGCGTATTGCGTTTATGGTGGCGGTCAGTGTCGTCCGAGATTTACATTTATATATATATTTATATAAATATATATATATATATATATATGTATATATATATATATATATATATATATATATATATATATGTATATGTATATGTGTATGTGTATGTGTATGTGTATGTGTACATGTATATGTATATGTATATATGTATATATGTATATATATACATTATATACGCATGTGTGTGCGTGTGTGTCTGTGTGTGTGTGTTTGTACTTCCATGTGTATATGTAAAAAGAATGATGATGATGATCATCATCATCATCATCATCATCATCATCATCATCATCATCATCATCATCATCATCATCATCATCATCATCATCATCATGACGATGATGATAATGATATGATAATGATTATCATGATAATAATAATAACAATAATAAAAATAATAATAACAATAATAAAAATAATAACAATAATAAAAATAATAATATTAATAAAAATAATAATAATAATAAAAATAATAATAACAATAATAAAAATAATAATAACAATAATAAAAATAATAACAAAAACAAAAATAATAATAACAAAAATAAAAATAATAATAACAATAATAAAAATAATAATAACAATAATAAAAATAATAATAACAATAACAATATCAACAACAATTACAACAACAACAACAACTCCAGCTATAGCCTTAAATTCTTAACCTTCAACATCACAATCCATCCAGAAAGAATCACCTGCTGTCAGTCAAGTATTTGCAACAAAAGGAGACGCCGTCACTGGTGAATAATTTATATCCTGATCGCATTTCGCAAAGTATTATTTTTGCCACGATTATAGAATTCTACTAAATAGGGTTCCAGAAAGATGGAAACAGAGAGAAGAGGGTAAATAGGAGAGGAAGGAGGGATGAGAGGAGAGAGTGAAAGGAAAGAGTGGTTAAAAAGGGGTCGGGATATACCCTTTTTTTTTCTTTTTCTTTTTTTTTTCTTTTTTTTCTCGAGTTTTTTATGTTCAACAGTCGATACCTTTTTACACTTTCTTGCTATTCTCCTTTCTATTCTTTATTCGGGTCCTTATGTATTTGCACAAGAAATATATATCAATATTACCTAAGGGGGGGGAGGGTAATATAAAAACAGGTTATCCATCGCATATAAGAAAGTCAATACAAAATAACATCTTAGGTCAAACAGAAAGCAAAGGCATTCACCGAACAAATACGGTAATGTTGATATGTTGCACACACACTAACAAAAGCAAAACATCAAAACATACCTGCAAGACACCTCCTCATACAAACAGAATCTTCCCTTCCTCATGTTTCACACGCCAACATTTCATCTCACTTCAAAACAACCTCACGCCGTCAATACAACCAGACACTTCTTTTCCCGAACGATCATAATAAACTTACAGCGATCACATCCTCCAAAACGAAATCCACATTTCCTTTTTCCCCTATTACCCCATACACACACACACCCCCAAACCTCACGATTCTCACACACCAACCTCACAGAGCCTCCTCCTTCCAGCCCCGAGTCCATCAAGGTAACTAACTGGTGGTCCAGACCCTCAGCGCGATTCTGCGGCCATGCTGTGGGAACTCTGGCGCCACCCCCCTGCCAGACGCACGATTTAAACTAGGAATATATTTATTTTCCTTTTAGGATTTACGATATATCGTATAGATTGTCAGCTTTTGTTTGAGTCGAATGGAGACGTTTTTTCTTTTCGACAGCAGAAGGTAGAAGCAATAGAAAGAAACTTAGTCAGCACGTGGTTCTGCCGGTGTTTGTAATGTGAGGAAACTTCAAGTTCAGACGACTTTGCCGCAGGCGGAAATGCAGGGGTGTGGGATGTGTTCGCTGAAGTATGTCTTACATTGTATAAATTACATACACTTTATATACTTGATGCATATGTGTGTGTGTGTGTGTGTGTGTGTACATATGTGTATGCTTGTGTGTGTGTACATATGTGTTTGTGCGTATGTGTGTATATATGTATATATATAAATAAATAAATATATATATATATATATATATATATTCATTGACCATATCATTCTTTGTGTCTTTGTGGCTCTGACAGATGGCAAAAAGTGATTTGTTGGTGTAATCCAGTTAATCTTTATTTTCTTGTTTGTGATTCATGAGAATATATCCCAGTATTTGTTCTTACGTTATTAGTCGAGATCAATATTTTCTATTTAAAAATATATATTGCAGAATGATTTAAGGAAGTTCGATTATCATTATCATTACCGTTATTATTCTCGTTATCATCATTATGCGTTTAATAGCATTGTTATTTTTGTTGTTTCCACTTTTATATTTGTTACTATTTTCATTGTCATAATCGTTATCATTATAATGAATTATGACACGATCATCATCCTTCCATTATCATAATTTTCAATATATATATTTGGCTTTTCTGCAATGATTCTTTATCGATGCTGATCAGCTTTTCGTTGCATTTCGCACGTAAATTCCATGTACTTCCTCTGGCTGCTTAGGATTGCATGCTTGAGCAATTTTCTTCTAGTTTCTTCTGTCCCTTCTTTCCAGCTGTTTCATGCCTCCTTTCTCCTCTCTTCAAGCGCTTCCAACTACTTCTTTCCCCCCTCGATTTTAAGCCATTTATACTGACACATAAAACAAAACACATACTTTCCGTATCCATTTAGTATTGAATATCGGTTTGGCCTGATATGGATTCGCCGAGAAGATTGGGAATATTCCTATGCCGTAAAGGACGAGTGACAGACGGGGACTTTTCCGATACATGACTCAGAAATTTCTCGTTATCAGGACACATGAGAGCTAAACGATATTGGGAGCAGAATCCAGTTGGGCCTTTGAGGACCAACGCATTCCACATGTTCAGTGGCAAGTCTTTGCAAGTTCAGGTTTAAAAATCTTGCAAGATACAGTATGTGCATTATAATAATGATAATAATGATAAGAGTAATAATAATAATAACATATGTATATATATGTATGTATATGCGTATAAATGAATATATATGTATATATATAAATAAATAAATATATATATATATATATATATATATATAAATATAAAATTATTATCATTACTATTATATTACCACTATGACATAACGAAATATATATATACATACATATCGTCATCGCAATATTGACCTTCACCTTTTGCAATGACGTCATCACTTCCCTTTCCACGCACCCGGCGGTCGTAGCACAAAGAAGCACTGACCAAGCACAATAAACGCCAACTTGTGCTTCAAAGATGCGTATTCATCCACATTCTGTAAGTGCTTATGAGTGTTGAGTGTTGTTGCATCGAGTGTATATGATTAAAAGTGTTAGTAATGATTGAAAAAATAAATAAATAAAAAAAGATTCGATTGTACCTACGTCCATGTTAAAGTATGAAATTCTTTCTGTGACTCGTATCTCCCATTATAAGTTATCTTTTGCAAGTCTCTGTAGTCAAGCCTTTTCTAAGCGTTCTCTCAATCATTAAAATTCACGTCGCGGATTTGAAATAGGAACGAATAATAGTGTTTCCTCTACTTCACCTGATACTTTGTGTATAATGAAATCTCGCCACCATACACGTCTCAAAAAGAAAGAAAGAAAAATGAAGAACTAAATAAATAAAACTAAAATATTACCTGTACCTCCCTCTCCGCTCACACACAAAAAGCATCACTTCTAATCTTCAAAAAATACATATCAAACAAAATCACATCAAAATACGCATCTCAAACTCAAAAAAAAAAAAAAAAAAAAAACATTGACTACCACTATGACATAACGAAACTCAAAATCAATAACCACTCCCGTAAACGACGACCTCACCTCAGACACTGACACACACATACTACATTCCCCATGAACCAAGTACCCGGACGACCCAGCCAGCCCGCCAGCCAGCTAGCCAGCCCGAGGAACGCACACTAGGCTGTTGAACCGAGACCTTGAAATCTTTCCTCATGATGTTTTGTTGTCATAACCGACCGCCGACGCCGCCGCGTTCATCGTATTCTGTGCCTTGTGCCAAAAAAAAGGAGTAGGTAGAAGGATCAAGGAAAGGATAAGAAGGGAAAAAGTCGTGATGTCTGGAGGGCTAAATCATGGCCTAAGTCATGGCCATTCACAGCCTGAGATCCTGGCATGGGGCCAAGTCGCGGCTACATCACATCGCCAGGTGGATTTTGGCGTCATAGAACCCACGCCTGCCCCTTGCCCAAGTGTGCGCGCGCGCGTGTGTGAGGGGGACTGACGCGAGTGTGTGTGTGTGTGTGTGTGCGCGTGTGTGTGTGTGTGTGTGTGTGTGTGTGTGTGTGTGTGTGTGTGTGTGTGTGTGTGTGTGTGTGTCTGTGAGTATCTGTGTGATAATAATTCTAAAAATATGCTAGTATATATGAGAGCATAAATATGCGTAAGAGAGAGTGGGTGAGAGAGAAACAGCGTGGGTGTATGTGCGTGTGATAATAATAAACGATGCTATGCGGGCATATGGGTGGCGATGTGATGATAATTGTTTGTGTGAGTGAGTGAGAAGAGAGAACTTGAAAGTGTGAATAAATGAGTAAATGTCTATGTCTGTCTACGTATGTGTTTGTGTGTGTATCCGTTTATTAATTTTTATGTATATCTTTTCATATATATATATATATATATATATATATATATATATATATATATATTATATATATATATATATGTGTGTGTGTGTGGGTGTGTGTGTGTGTGTACGTGTATATCTATATCTACATCGATACATATATCACCTTACACAGCAGTCGGTATGTCGCTCAGACCCTCCATATGCGTGCCAACCATACTCCCAATACCATATTCCTCCCGACCTTCTTCAACTCTCAAACAGATATCTGACAATTACGTCAGAATT
>BOPN01003461.1:125000-135000 GCA_017312705.2 Penaeus japonicus | reverse complement strand
AGTGTCCTTGTTTCCTTGCCAAGAAAGCAGATCCTATTTGTGATCTACGCTATGCTGGGGTCTGTCAGCATGGCAAATAACATACAGCATATGATGACTTTTATATATAGCATAGCAAGAATTTGAGAAATCTAAATAATGACAATAATGAGAATAGTAATAATGATGATGATAGTAAGAACAATGAGATTGATAATGATTATAATGTCATTGATGATGATGATAATGATTATAATGATGATAACAATAATAATCGTAGAAATAATGATGGTAATTATTATGTTGATAATTATAATGATAATGATAAATATGATAATCATAATAATAATGATAATAATAATAATAATAATAATAATGATAATAATAATGTTGATGATTATGATGAAATGATAATGATAACAATAATAACAATGAAAATAACGATGATGATGATGATGATAATAATAATGATTATACGGAAATTGAGACAAATTTCAAAATAAAACAGAAAAAGAGTAATGACAACTATTACGTTATTACAACCATTACGAAACAAAAAATAACTTGTAGACATCACGCAATACTTAACAAGCAAAAGAAGAAGAAGAAGAAGCAAAGAAACAAAAGCAAAGACAATCAACTAAAAGAGGAATCGTGTTATCGACCTCCCCTCCCGCCCTCCCTCCTTCCCCCCTCCCTCCCTCCCTTCCCCCTCTCCGGTCATCACGTAAGCCTGGTTAGAATAATAACACAGGGCACGGAATTACGACTCCGCGACCCTCTGCCATTCCCTAATCCTCTTTGTAATCCCTAATCCTCTATTAATCCCTATACCATTCTTTCCTTCTCTTTCCATTCCCCATTTTTCGTCCGTTCTCCAATCCCTTTCCATTCCTTTCGTTTTCTTCATTCCCTAATCTTTAATTCTTCCCCTAATCTTCAGTTCTTCCCCTAATCTTCAGTTCTTCCCCTAATCTTCAGTTCTTCTCCTAATCTTTTATTCTTCCCCTAATCTTCAGTTCTTCCCCTAATCTTCAGTTCTTCCCCTAATCTTCAGTTCTTCTCCTAATCTTTTATTCTTCCCCTAATCTTCAGTTCTCCCCCTAATCTTCTATTCTTCCCCTAATCTTCAGTTCTTCTCCTAATCTTCTATTCTTCCCCTAATCTTCAGTTCTTCCCCTAATCTTCTATTCTTCCCCTAATCTTCAGTTCTTCTCCTAATCTTCTATTCTTCCCCTAATCTTCAGTTCTTCTCCTAATCTTCAATTCCTTCCCTAATCTTCAGTTCTTCCCCTAATCTTCAATTCTTCTCTTAATCTTCAACCATTCCTTTAATCTTCAATTCCTTCCCTAATCTTCAGTTCTTCCCCTAATCTTCAATCCCCTAATTTCTAATCCCTCCCTGCCTAATCGATGCCTGATTTCGAGTTCGTAGAGGGGGGAGGAGGGGGGGGGGGGGGGGGAAGGGGGAGTGAGCTAACGGGATGACTGTGTGTCACGTGACGAGAATTACTTCCAGCACTTTCGTGATTGCTTCATACGAGGGAAAGAGAAAGAGAGAGGGAAATGAGTGAAAGAAGGGGGGGACAGAGAGAGAGAGAGAGGGGGAGAGAGAGAGGGAGAGCGCTGAAAGAGAGGAGAAAGAGAGGGAGGGTGGGGGGAGGAGGGAGGGACGGGGAAATGGTGAAGGGGGGACAGGAGAGAGAGGGGGGGGAAGAGGGAGAGAGGGAGAAAGGGAGAGGGGAAGGGAGGAGAACAGGGAGGGAGGGGAAATGAGCGAAAGAAGGGGGCAGAGGGGAGAGGGGGAGAGGGAGAAAGGGAGAGGGGAAGAGAGGGAGGAATGAGGGGAGGAGCAAGGAGGGAGGGAAGAGAGAGTGTGTGTGAGAGAGAGAGGGACATTCAGAGAGAGAGAGAGGGAGAGAGGGAGAAAGGGAGAGAGGAAGAGAGGGAGGGTGGGGGGGAGGAGCAAGGGAGGGAGGGAAATGAGTTAAAGAAGGGGGACAGAGAGAGAGGGGGGGGAGAGAGGGAGAAAGGGAGAGAGGAAGAGAGGGAGGGTGGGGAGGAGGAGCAAGTGAGGGAGGAAGGGAGGGAGGGAAATGAGTTAAAGAAGGGGGACAGAGAGAGAGAGAGGGAGAGAGGGAAAGAAGGAGGGGGGGGGAGCAAGGTAGGGAGGAAGGGAGGGAAATTAGTTAAAAAAGGGAGACAGAAAGAGAGAGAGGAAGAGAGGGAGGGGGTGGAGAAGCAAGGGAAGAAAGAAGGGAGGGAGGGAAAGGAGTTAAAGAAGGGAGACAGAGAGAGAGAGAGAGGGAGAGAGGAAGAGAGGGAGGGGTTGGAGGAGCAAGGGAAGGAAGAAGGGAGGGAGGGAAAGGAGTTAAAGAAGAGAGACAGAGAGAGAGAGAGAGAGATTGTTGTCATTATTAACATATCTTTCTTTCTATCTATCTTTCCGTAATTTCCATTATTTAGTTCCAAGAGGACGCATTATTTTTATCAATGTTTGTTTATCATCACTAATGCTGTATTCTCTTTACCGCGTTATAAATGAACAAAAGACAGAGACTCCTATATTAACAAAAATCAAATATATCCTTCTATCTCAAAACAAAATAATTTTATCTCAGTCTCCCCTTGAAAACCTTATTTACCATCGGATCATTTCAACTCACCGATGGCTTTTATTTTCTTATTTACGTATTTCTTCGGATATCAACATAAATGAGCCTTGATTCAAATAAAAAAAATATAAATACATATATATTAGGAAAAATAAAACACCTTTTTACCAGCACTAGAAATAACGTATGTTATTTTCATATCATTAACTGACACGGACATTGTAATTTTACTTTATATTTCAGTATATATCTATCGGTCATCATAACTATCATCATCATTATTACCATTATCATTATAAACTCGTGTTTTACCTGGGCTGTTTCGCGTCTCAGGCAAAAGCGAGGTCAGTCATCGTAATAATATACTTGTGGTTAATCCCTCGTTGATGTTGGTTCATTTACGATGATGAAAAGTGGCCATTAATCATGATGGCAATGCTGATGGAGAGGAGGGTGATGATGGTAATGGCAATGCTGATGATGATGGTGATGTTGATGATAATCTTGGTCTTTATGATAATCATGCTGATGATGATAATGGTGATAATGATATTAGTATTAATGATAGTAATACTACTAATGATGATAATGATAACAATAATGATAATCACAATGATAATGATTGTAATAATAATAATAATAATAACAATGATAATGATATTGATGATAATAATCATAATAATAATGATATAATAATGATGATAACGATAACAAAAATAAGAATGATCATTAATAATCATTATTATTAATACCATTATCATAATCATTATCATCATTATCATTACTATTATCATTAACGTCATTATCATAAATATTATTGCTAGCATCCTCATTATCATCATTATTATCTTCATCATTATTGTCATCATTATCATCACTATCCTTATCATTACCATTATCATTATAATCATCAATATCATCATCATCCTCATCATTATAATTGTTATCATCACGCACGAACAAGAATGATCATAGCATACCAAAGTTAATTGTTATCAGTTGAGGTTAAATCAATTGTTAACTGTTAAGATTTTAAGCTAATTGTTAATAGTTAAGGATAAGTTGACAGTTAACATTTAATATTAATTTGATAGTAAATAGCTAAGGTTAAGTTAATAATAAATAGCTAAGTTAATAGTGAATAGTTAAGGATAGTGAAAAAAAGTAATTAATATTGATAGGAATGATTGTGATGCGGATATGATTATGGTGAGAATGAGGATCATGTTGATGAATATGAAGATAATGTTGCAATTCATATGACTAGTTTTGCTATTTTTGCCTCTACTATACTAGCTATAACTACAACAACCACTACTTCTGCTATTGTGCTAATACTTTGCGGTGTTTACTCTCATCGCCTCTTACCAGTATATATGTATATATATATATATATATATATATATATATATATATATATATATATATATATATATATATATATATATATATATATATATATATATATATATATATATATATATATATATATATATATATATAATACATATATATACATATATATATATATGTATATATATATATATATATATATATATATATATATATATATATATATATATATATGTATTATATATATATATATATATATATATATATATATTTATATATGTATGTATATATATATATATATATATATATATATATATATATATATATACATATATATATGTGTGTGTGTGTGTGTATATATATATGTATGTATATATATATATATATATATATATATATATATATATATATATATATATATATATATATATATATATATACATATATATGTGTGTGTGTGTGTGTGTGTAATATATATATGTATATATATATATATATATATATATATATATATATATATATATATATATATATATATATATACATGTGTGTGTATATATATATATATATATATATATATATATATATATATATATACATATATATATATATATATGTATGTATATGTACATATATACATATATATATGATATATACACGTTACTGTGTTTTGTGTGATTCATACATATACGTATACATATATACATACATACATACATATATATATATATATATATATATATATATATATATATATATATATATATATATATATATACATATAGTTATATATATATATATATATATATATATATATATATATATATATATATATATATATATATATATATATATATATATATATATATATATATATATATATATATATATCCATCTATATAAATGCGTCCCCCTAAACATATTGTCTGAGCCGCGAGTTCTTAGTGTATTGGCTTCAGAACACCTACCATTTCCATCAATTTACCAATTTGAATACCTCATACCAATAGGGAGTGGCCATCCTTGGATTCTGAGTGGCCCCCCAAGTACACTCCCATTTTCCAAAATTATGGCTGGTTATTTTCCCAGTCGGAAGCGGGATGCTAACACAAGCACTTAATGTTGATATCGGTATTGCCGGCATTGCAGGTATCAGAAGCATTTCATTATACCGCTAATGACATTTTTCGCGTATCGGTATACCGTTATACCGATATTTTTTTATCGGTATTTTTTTTTCACCTATTTTTCCTTTCCTTTATTTTTTATTTTTCATTTTATTTTTTTTTTACTTATTTTTTTCCCATGCATATGACTATTATTCAGATAACGTAAGTACAAAGGCACTGTCTTCTGACTTCCCTATTAGCTAATGGTGGACGAAACATAGAACACAAAGCACCTCATATCTGGGTTTCCCGCGCGCGCTTAATCAAAATTTGAAACAACACCAGCTACTATAACTAGATTCTCCCCAAAAAAATCTAAACACGATCATTACATTCTACATATCAGAACATGTGAAAGTTGAAAGTGTATTACGCACCAACAGAAAATCTCAACAACAATTCTTTACACTTCAAAGAGGACAAAACCATCTTGACTCTCTCGGCGGAGCTAAAGTGGTGAAAAGAGGGTACTCAGGCAAGTCCTCAACCTCTCATTGAAACACCATGAGGGTTGAGTCACCGGTGGAATGCGTAATAGGTCTTGGTGAGTGAGATGAGTAGCGATGAGGGGTGAGTGAGATGAGTAGCGATGAAGGGAGAGTGAGATGAGTAGCGATGAGGGGAGAGTGAGTGAGATGAGTAGCGATGAGGGGAGAGTGAGATGAGTAGCGATGAGGGGAGAGTGAGATGAGTAGCGATGAGGGGAGAGTGAGTGAGATGAGTAGCGATGAGGGGAGAGTGAGTGAGATGAGTAGCGATGAGGGGAGAGTGAGTGAGATGAGTAGCGATGAGGGGAGAGTGAGTGAGATGAGTAGCGATGAGGGGAGAGTGAGTGAGATGAGTAGCGATGAGGGGAGAGTGAGTGAGATGAGTAGCGATGAGGGGAGAGTGAGTGAGATGAGTAGCGAGGAGGGGAGAGTGAGATGAGTAGCGATGAGGGGAATGAATGAGAAGAACCAGGTCGTGGGGACGCGAGGAAGGAAGAGGCGACGACCCTTCCGAGGGCACCGGCATCCAGCGGAGAGAAATTGCTGCGTCCGGCGTGGATGACTCGTCGTGAGGAGTCCGCGATCAGTTAGCGGAACGGACAGCTTCGGCAGTGGAACTTCTACTGGGATCGCCAGCCGAGCTCCATCCTGAACTGAAGCTCTACGGTGGCTAAAGCTGTGGTTGGACCTCGGTAAAGCCGGGATCGTCAGCCGAGCTCCATCCTGAAATGAAGCTCTACGGTGGCTAAAGCTGCGATTGGACCTCGGTAGAGCTTCTTCCAGTCTAGCTCGTCTTGTCGGTAAGTACTTCACAATGGCGGGCTCTCAGCGGGGTCTTCCGAGCGCGGCGTCGTATCCCGCCTGAACGCCATTGCAAATGACTTGCGAAATAGATCGTCACTTGCACATATTGCTATGATTGTTTTTTTTTATGAGTTCACTTGAACACATGCTGAAGTCTCAACTCTCTTTCGCATGACTTGCATTCTGGGTGATCATTTCGCTTTCCTATATTTTTAGTGATAACTCGTGGATTGCTTATATCTCTTTTTATTAAGGACTTCTTGCTCTTTCCTCTGTATTTTACAAGATAAAGATAATATGTACTGTTTATTTCTTACGCCCCCCCCAACTGAACAGCTACTGGAGTATACTCATTAATAAAATAACATATGTTTTCAAAGGAGATAATACAAGAGATTGGAAAAATAGTAAAGGCTGCACAAGGATCCACTGGGAAAAAAAACATAGATTACTGATCTTCATCGACATATTCACTTGACTGTATACTAATTTACGTCAACATTTTGTGGGCTAAACTATAATTATCAAAGGGATCTATGCAATATCATTAGAAATCATAATTCATTACCGAGGGATGACAAACATAATTCCATTTAAGACATGCAATGCAATCTGACGTCACCACAGGAGTAAAACCAGTGACGCATCCTTAAACGTCACCTAAATCTACCTTGTGTGTTTGTAGTGTTACATTTTGTCCGAGCATGTTAGAAAAGTGACATTTTTTCTACTTAAAAAGTAAATATCGTGGCCGGTAATACCAGTGTTTTGAGGAAATACCGGCATTACCGGTATCGTGACGTACTGGTTTAAGCCTACTTGTATTATTTAAGAAAACTGGTATCGACAATCCCGGTATTTTTGCAGATATTGCACATCTTTAGTGGATATGAAGATGGTAAATTAATGATATTTTTACACGTGTGTGTGTGTGTGTGTGAGTGAGTGAGTGAGTGAATGAGTGAGTGAGTAAATGAGTGAGTGAATGAATGAATACATGAGTGAGTGAGTGAGTGAATGAATGAGTGGATGAGTGAGTGAGTGAGTAAAAGAGTGAGTGGATGTGCTCGCGCGTGCGTACTTGCACTTAACACCACCTCTGCATAAGTATTGGCTTACCCCACTCAAAAACGGACAGGACACCGTACAAGGAACTGACTGTCAAAATACCCATTCTTATACATAAATACTTATTACTATTACCACAATTTACAATACAATACGAAGACACCAACCACAAGAAGATAAAGAGAACACCAGGTTTTGATAGAGTCGGCGCTAGCAGTCACGAGAAAGAATGCGGATTCAAAAAGAGCTAACTGGCAACTGCATGCACGTTGAAATAGAACACGGCAGTTGATTCATAAAAAAAAAAATAGTTTACTCCTTTCAAACGTAACGTGATGAAATATATAATGTAAAGTTAGAATTCAATGAACTTAATATTATTTTTTGGATTACATATATACGCTATTGTGTTTATAATCATATCTTGTGTTGAATAGATAACATAATCTAAGGAACATAGGTAAACATAATTTTAGATTTAGATTTATTTCAAAACTACCAAACCATAATTCATTTATACTTGTATTTCATAGCGTAGACCAATATGTAGCCAACTCTTCTTTATCAATATTATTGTTATTATTATCATTATCATCATTATCATACTTATTATCATTACTATTGTTACTTTTACTCATAATTAGCATTATCATCATTATTATTGTTACCATTATCATCATCATCATTATCATAACTATTATCATTACTATTGTTACTTTTATTCATCATTAGCATTATTACTATTATTATCATTATCATTATCATCATTATCATTACCATTATCATTATCAGGTTGCTCTCTAAAAGCCCCTAAGATTCTCATCCGTGCCTGCAAATCGGCTTTACAGGAAGTCAGATGTATTATGCAGGGAACTGACTGGTGAAGAAAATAATCATGAAAACAAAGAAGAAACGAAATTATAAACAAAAAACATCTGGAAAGAGAGAAGACAGAGAAGGTCAAGAGTGATAGGTCAACTGTTTGTTGGTCAGCCTAGCCCAATAGCCTCCTAAGGTGACCTTGACCAAACACGCACAACTCTATGGGTTTTAGACTCCATGTTTTAGACTCAAGACAGGTGAAAGAATTTCTTAAATAAATAAACAAACTTTAAACAAAAGCAAATTGTATGTTTTATGAATGTTTATTTAGAGAATAGAATAGAAATCTTAGGCTAATGGATACATCATAGACTAGGTTAAAAAATGAAAATAACAGACCAACTCCCATCTACAGCAAGACTACAGCTGTATAGGTTATACATACATATATTATACATACAATAAGTACGAAGAAAATATGAAGGGAAAAGAAAATTATTTGAGGTTCAGGATTATACAAAAAGTAATACTAACTTTAAAATAGAGCTGGAAAAAATATATAAAACAGAAACGAAGTGTCAGAAACGCGTTAATTTGAGCTTGAAGAAAGAAAGCTTTCAAAGGACTACATATCAGTAAGAAGCAGTTTTGTGGTAGTCTAAAAGATAAAAAAATGGACCTAATGAGGAAACAAAGACAAAATATGATGAAATATATGTAAATGAGGGGGCTGAAATACATGTATTGAAAAAGTAAAGAGTATGTTTATTGAAAAGGTGAAAGAAAAGAAAAGTGATTTAAGCTTCAGTACTTAAATCAAGTGAAATGTTGAAATGAAAAAAATGTAAAAGAAAGAAAAATGAAGGGAAAAAGGACTACTGCAACGTATGAAAGTAAGGAAGATAAAAGCTTTACAAATAAATAAATTAAAAGTGTAAGGAAGAAGTCAAAGAGGGTGCTTTATCAACCAATTCAAAGTAAATGCAACACTAGATCAACATATTATTAATGACGAAACTTAAAATCACACAGATATGATATTCATTGGAAAGGGATATCAATCAAGTAAAAACACTCACTCCAAAAAGACTCAACAGCTGGACCAGATGAAATTCCCGCGAACTTTAAAAAAGTTTAGAAACTATAAGGATAAGAATAAGCCAGATTTCCGGATCAGATGTTACGCCGGGCTTGTATGCACTGAGGCGAGCCCACCTGTGCTGACTCGTGAGAGAATGAACAAACGAGTGTTAATTCGACCTGAGCTTGGTCCTTACCCAACGAGTGCCCAACCACGTCAGTAACCGCCAGGCGACAGTGGAAACTCACGAGCTTGGACGGGGCTCGATCTGCCGGTCCTTTTAGGCCCGGTTTACACGAGGCGCTTTCCAACGTGCGTTAGCAAACTCGGCGTTAGAAACTACCGCTCACACGAGGCGCTTTCAAACACGGCGTCAACGCAACGCTTGTTTGTGCGTGCGTTATATTATATTAGAGAGCGCGCTGCTTTCAAAACGCCGCGTTAGCAAGGGACCCCGACGTTGACGCGGCGTCAGGCAAAACGCCGCGTCACGTGTGACCGGTTCCATAGATACCATTGACTTTGCTAACGCCACGTTTGCTAACGCGCGTTGAAAGTGCCTTGTGTAAACAGGGCCTTAGGAACCATAACTTCATGGAGGGGGGGGGGGGTACCATTTCT
>BOPN01003461.1:112500-115000 GCA_017312705.2 Penaeus japonicus | reverse complement strand
AAACACAGGAGGCATAACCCATACATCTTTTGGAAACAGGAAATTCTAATTAATTATTTCGACGTAGGTTGTAACACGAATTCCGGTTATGATAAAAGTAATGACAAGAAAGCAGATTGTGGTAAAAGCAACGACAAGTTTTGATGTGACATGACTGATGGTAGCGACAATACAGTTTTGAGATCCTGACATGAGATGAATTTGATCGCCATATTTAAATTGATAGCGGTAAACATATTTATGACAACAGGAAGGCGGGGATCAGTGGTTCGAAGCTCACTCGATACCCCGGCGACGTGTTTATGACTATTGTAGGATATTGAGAGAGAACAATGGCTTTTGTCACAGCTAGTAAAAAAGACTTTATCGGTCTGGATTTTGAGGATTAGTTGCTAAAGACCACAAAGAATTGCCGTGGTAATATGCATATCATATCGTATATACGTTTGTGAAGAATGATATACATATATATAAAAATTGTAAACCAGAAAAAGCTCTGGTATATAAACGGTCTCTGGAGATGTTGAGCGAGGGTTTATCAAGCCGGTTGTTAGAACTCAACGTCTCGTGTGATTTGCAGTGAAGGTGAAGGGCTGTGACTTTGTTGTTTATACAGGAAAGACTTTTGATGATTCTTATTTGTTTAGTTTGATGTTGTTTCGTCTTCTGTAGGTTTCTATGTTTTATTTTTTTATTTATTTGTTTTTTCGTTCTTTCTTTCCATCTTTTTAAGTGATTGATGGAAGGAGTTTAATATTTCGAAGGAGTTCTTTTAGACAGACCCAAGACAGATTTTCGTATAGTTTAAAACCAGTGATTTTCATCTAGGTTTTATTATATTCAATGCCTGTGTAAAAAAGGTAATATACGTATTTGAAGAAAAGTATAATGTAATATTCTGTCGCATATCACGGCCTTTCTAGCCAAAAGTTATGATCTTTTTGGCCAACTAGAATTTAATATACATCTATCCATATATCTATCTATCTATCTATCTATCTATCTATCTATCTATCTATCTATCTATCTATCTATATATATATATATATATATATATATATATATGTGTGTGTGTGTGTGTGTGTGTGTGTGTGTGTGTGTATGTGTGTATGTATGTATGTATGTATGTATGTATGTATGTATATAAACTTGATAAACATGTGCGCATACACCATCAATATTGACCTCACAGTCGACAGTCAACAATGGCACGGCGGGTGAGCATGGCGTTGGCGGCTCTGCTGGCGGCGACGACGACGCTGGCAACGCTGACGCAGGTCGCGAGGGCCACCCACGCAAGTGTGTCCCTCGCCAGCAACGGCTACGAAGGGACCGTCGTGGCCATTTCGCCGTCGGTGGACGAGATTTACGCCAATGACGTCATCGATTCCATCAAGGTTTGTGTAGGGGTTAGAGGGAGGGTAAGGAGAGGAGAGAGAGAGTGGAGAAAGAGAGAGAGAGTGGAGAAAGAGAGAGAGAGTGGAGAAAGAGAGAGAGAAAGAGGTAGGGTGAGAGGGTGAGAGAGGAAGAGAGAGAGAGAGAGAGAGAGAGAAAACGAAAGCGCCAAGATAGACATATAGACAGATAAAGAGAGAAAGAGAGAGAGAGAGAGAGAGAGAGAGAGAGAGAGAGAGAGAGAAGAGAGAGGAGAGAGAGGGAAGAGAAATAGAGAAAGAGAGAGAGGGAGAGACAGAGAGAGAGAGAGAGAAAGAAAGAATATGCAAATCAGAAACACAAATACAAAGGGAAAAGGGGGAAGGAGGAGATGACATACAGACAGACACACAAACACAAAAAAGGGAAACAGATAGAGTCAATAAAAAAAAATGTAAAACAAATATACAAACAAAAAGCAAACCCAAAGACACACCCCTCAGCCCTCCCCCTTCCCCCTTCCTCACCCCACCCCCATCCCTACCCCCTACCCTTACTACAATCCCCCCTCCCCACCACCCCCATCCTGCAGAAGACGATCGGAGAGGCGTCCGAGGTGCTGTTCAAAGCCACGCGCCAGAGAGCCTTCTTCAGGGACGTCAAGATCCTCCTGCCGAAGACCTGGACGAAGACATCCTACGACCACGCTGCCATCACGGAGAATTTCCAGGTAGGATGAGGTTGTGTCCTGCAGGAGGGAGGGGGAGGTTCTTAGAGGGAGGGGAAGGTTCTTAGAGGGAGGGGAAGGTTCTTAGAGGGAGGGGAAGGTTCTTAGAGGGAGGGGGAGGTTCTTAGAGGGAGGGGAAGGTTCTTAGAGGGAGGGGAAGGTTCTTAGAGGGAGGGGGAGGTTCTTAGAGGGAGGGGAAGGTTCTTAGAGGGAGGGGGAGGTTCTTAGAGGGAGGGGAAGGTTCTTAGAGGGAGGGGGAGGTTCTTAGAGGGAGGGGAAGGTTCTTAGTTCAGATTCATTGCGTCTTAAGGAGGCTGCTATTTCGGATTCGAGAAGTCCAGGGTGATGATGCTAATGGTGATAATGAGGATAATAATGTTGATTATAATAATAGTAATG
>BOPN01003461.1:100000-105000 GCA_017312705.2 Penaeus japonicus | reverse complement strand
GTAACTTCGTGTAACTTCGTGTAACTTCGTGTAATATCATTCCGAGGTTTTAGATTTTCCTCCGAACTTCTTTCGTATTATGGTGATTGTCATATCTAATGCTGTTGATTATCATTGTTATTATTACTCTTGTCATTGTAATTTTTGTTGCTGTTTTATCATTATCGTCATCATCGTTTCATTTTCATCGTGTTCGTGTTCATTTTCATCTTCGTTTTTATCACCATCGTTGTTATTATCATTGATCTCACAATAATCACCGCACTACCACAATCACCACCACCACAATCACCCTCACCACCACCACAATCACCCTCACCACCACCACAATCACCACACATACCACCACCACACTCACTATCACCATCCTCACCATCACCACCACAATAATCACCCCCACCACCACACACATCACTACCACCCTCACCATCACCACAATAACCACCCACCACCACAATCACCCTCACCACAATCACCCTCACTACCACCCTCACCACCACCACAATAACCACCCGCCACCACCACAATCACCCTCACCACCACCACAATATCCACCCTCACCATCACCACAATAACTACCCACCACCACAATCACCCTCACCACCACCACAATCACCACACTCACCACCCTCACCACCACAGGTGTTGAACGGCCACAACAACGCCGTGATCTTACTCATCACTGACGGCCAAGAGAACCCATCACCCCCGACCATGAGTGATGTCATGAGTGATGTGGTTGCTTCAGGGGCGAGAGTGGTGACCATCGCTTTTGGGTGAGTATTTTGGGTGAGGTAATAGGTGAATGGATGGGTTTGAGGGAATATTTTCGTGGGTGGTGGTTTAGTGATGGGGGGGGGGAGGGAATATTCATGGGTGGTGGTTAGGTGAATGGATAGGTGAATGGAGGGGATAGAGGGAATATTCATGGGTGGTGGTTGGGTGAATGGATAGGTGATTGAAGGGGTTTGAGGGAATATTCATGGGTGGTGGTTGGGTGAATGGATGGGTGATGGGGAAGGGGGTTGAGGGAATATTTTCGTGAGGGAATATCCATGGGTTGTGGTTGGGTGAATGGATAGGTAAATGGAGGGGTGAAGAGAGGGAATAGAGAAAATATTCACCAATCCTTTAAATTAATTCATATGTTATATATTGAATGAAAGTGAATATTCACCAATCATATATTATATATTGAATGAAAGTAATTAAAGAGAATGAGTAAATAAATAGAAGCAGGTAGATAAATAGAAAGGACGAGATATATAGGCAGATAAGTAGACAGATAGAAATAGACAGAAAGATAAAGAGAATATTCATGGTTGTTTTTTAGTATGGCCTTTGGGTGAGTCAGTGTTGGGTGAGTTAGGTGAATGGATGGATGAATGAGTAAATGAATAAAGGAATCATTCATGAGTAATGGAAATGAGTTACCATATCTTTTGGTTAAACAGACAAATAGATTAGTAACTGGATGAGTAAGGTCGTAAAGAATAATGAGTATTGGTTACCATCACTTGTAGGTAAGTGAGTGTTGGATATATGAGTGAGTGAATGAGTAAGTTGATGAATAAGGAGGGGAGGAGCCATGGAAATTAGTCGTCATTGATTTTTAAAAAGCCTGATGAATTTATAAATGGATGAATGGATGAGTATTTGGATAAATAATAAATAAAGAAAGAAAATATTAATCGAACGAGAAGAAAAACAAACAGGTGGCCATTGCTTCTATGAAGAGGTCATTAGAAAAGGTTATTAAATAGATCATATAAACAAATGGATGAATGATGATTAAATCAATAGATAATATTAATCATTAAATCAGTAGATAATAATAACAAACATTACTTACGTTAGAAGAAATTCATCCTTAAAGAGGGAGCTGTTAGTGAAGATACCTTGCACATTGCATGAGTATCAAAGACAGGAAGATTCCTTTAACTTTGACAAGTTTTTTTAGATAAGTCGTTATATTTCAAAACGATGAGCTAACATAGTCCCCCTGTATAAAAAAAAATATATGCTATATTGACAAACAGAACTTTGTACAGTACTTGAGATGGAGAAATCACAAGCACATATATATCAGAGTCAAGTGTTTAGATTTCAGGAAAGGAGATAGAACACGATATCTTTTCACTCTCACTTGATAAGTCCCTCTCTTGGCTTACATGATCATATGCATGGAATTACAACATACAAAGACGCTAGTAAAGTACAATGAGGCTCATGAAGGAAATAATGTGTATCTTAACAGGAGGATGTATAGTATACGATCCTCATAAAATTTGAATTAAAATCTGTTCGGGCTATCAGTAGAGAGTTATTGTTCAATGATTAAAATTCCTTTGTTTCTAGAAAAAAAATCAACTATCTAGCCATTTCTAATCGTCCATACAGCCTTTTCGGGAGAGAGAGAGAGAGAGAGAGAGAGAGAGAGAGAGAGAAACAAAACATATAGACAGACAAACAGCCAAGACAGACAATCCAACAGACCAATGCTGAAATCCACACAAATCATCGACCAAAGCCCCCCCCCCCCCTCCCCACCAAAAAAAAAAAAAAAAAAAAAAAAAAAAAAAAAAACAAGAGTAACCCTCTACCAAACTCCATTCCAGGGAGAGCGCGGACCCGAGACTCGAGCTGCTGGCGAAGAACACGAACGGAAAGACATTCACGGTGAAAGACACGGATAATGGGAACCAGCTGAATGACGCCTTCCTCGGGGCGCTCACCTACCAGCCCGGAGAGGTTCTTGCGGAGACGTTTATCAAGGTAATACACATACACACGCACACACGTACACATACATATATGTACACACATACACACACACACACTCTCTCTCTCTCTCTCTCTCTCTCTCTCTCTCTCTCTCTCTCTCTCTCTCTCTCTCTCTCTCTCTCTCTCTCTCTCTCTCTCTCTCTCTCTCTCTCTCTCTCTCTCTCTCTCTCTCTCTCTCTCTCTCTCTCTCTCTCCCTCTCTCTCTCTCACACACACACACACACACACACACGCACAAACACACTCTCTCTCTCTCTCTCTCTCTCTCTCTCTCTCTCTCTCTCTCTCTCTCTCTCTCTCTCTCTCTCACACACACACACACACACACACACACACACATACACACACACACAAATATAGATACACCGATAAAAGATGATAATAATAAAATAAAAACATGCAGGTACATATCCTAATCACGTTATGTACTTGTCCTTCTAAACGCTTTTTTTTAAACCTCGCATCAGATCTACGAGACCAACTACCAAGGCCCCAACAGGGTTGTCACGGAACAGTTCACAGTGGATGCCTCACTGGGTCGTGACCTGACCTTTGAGCTGGAGACGAACACGCCCTCCCACGTGGTCACCCGACCTCATCTGATCCGTCCTGATGGCACCATGATTGACACTGCCACCTTTGACAGCACGTCCAACATGTACACTATCACCGTGGCAATTGCAGATGTGAGTGGGTGTGATTGTATGATTTTTTTAGAATGGGGGGGGGGGGGAGGAAAGGAAAGGAGGGTGAGTAAGAGAGTTCGGGAGTGAGTGAGTGGGTGGGTGAGTAATAATGATGGTAAGTGAGTGAGTGAGTTGGTGAGTGAGTACTAATAATAGAGTGAGTGAGTAATGATAATAGAGTGAGTGAGTGAGTGTGAGATTACGAGAAGGAGAGAGCGAGCAAACGAGAGAGAGAGAGAGAGAGAGAGAGCAAACGAGAGAGAGAGAGAGAGAGAGGGAGAGAGGAGAGAGAGAGAAAGAGAAATAGAGAGAAAGTGAATGAGAAAGAGAAAGAAAAATACAAAGAAAGACAGAAAGAAGTAGTTACCTCATGATTAGTTCCTATTCAAATGCAATAAATTACAACAAAAGAAAAGCGAAAAAAAATTCAGCTCCTCTAAACATCCTTTTCCTGTCTTGATATTCAACTAATCCTATTGCACAGGTGGGGCAGTGGTCATACAGCGTCGGGCTCTCAGGATCCAGTTCGAATTTCATTAGTGTCACCGTGGCAGCAAAGGCAAGGACTCCCAGCACAGATCCTATTCATACTAAAGCCTGGGTAAGTGTGAGGAATGGCATTTGTATTCCTACTGTGTGAATGAATAATTTCTAAGATGGTTTTCGGAATTGAAGCTGTTGGTAAAGTGTTTCTAGATATGAATTACGACTGTTATCAATTAATTGTCATGAGTTATGATAGTGAGGTGATACATACATATATATATATTTTTTTTATTATTATTATTATTATTATTTATTATTATTATTATTATTATTATTTATTTATTTCTTTTTTCTTTTTTTTATTATTATTTTTCTTTTTATTACCAACCGAGATATCCTGAATCACCTATATGCAGCACATGCTATAATATGCATGTACTTATCATTTCTAAAGTTGAAATTCTATTATCTGCAGCAGATTCCGAAACAAAAACAGTCAACATACCCAGATATACAATCACCGGTTACGATGCACCTAATATTAAATCCGGATAAAGTTAATGCTCTTCGACGTAACAATACAAACCTTTAACATATATTCCTATATCATTGAAGGCAAGTGCAGGATCAGGATCTGTCAACGCTGCAACAAACCCGGTCATCATTTACGCAGAAGTGAAACAAGGGAACAGCCCAGTTGTTGGAGCTCGCGTCAAGTTTGTATTTTTCGTGGTCTTATATTCAGTTTGTATATTAATGAGGATAAAAGGGTAGAGGAATACAGAATAAGACATTTTCTGAGCATTGAAGTTGGTTGGTCGGTTCATATTTATAGATTTTTGTACTATTTTTTTTTTTTTTTTTTTTTTAACTTCTTTCGGTATATTTTTTACTTGTTTTTTTTTCTGTTAGTTTCACAGTACAAAAGAGGATGATAATAATTACAAACCAATATATGGTACGTTTTATATTTCATAATACACACTAATATATCACTAAAACAACACAGACAACTTCAGCAAAGCACGCAACCAATTTTTTGTC
>BOPN01003461.1:92500-95000 GCA_017312705.2 Penaeus japonicus | reverse complement strand
GAATAAAATCGTTGCACTGCAAACTGTTATCACCAACTTATCAGTTATCATATAATCTTACCATTATAAAATAACAAATCACTCATACTGACCTCGCTGAAGAAAAAAAAAAAAAAGGATACACTACCAACACCCATACCTGGCAACTCAAGTTTCACAATCTTCCGTGCATCCTTATTTGTTTCATCCTTTTTTTAAATCGATATAAAACAAGTGATCATCACAATTGCATCACCCACAGCCCGGTCTCCAACGTAGCGTCAGCCATAATCCAGACCCCCCCGCCCCCAGCTGACAGGAAGGGGTTGTCCCTAACCCTTATCGTCATTGGCTGACTTCCGGTGAAACACGATATCCAGTGACACAGTGGATGACTTGTTCAGATGGCTGAGACCGCGGTAGCTTTTTTTCTTCTTTTTTTCCCTTTTTTTTCTTTTCTTTTTCTTTTCTTTTTTTTCTTTTTTTCTTTTCTTTTCTTTTCTTTTCTTTTCTTTTCTTTTCTTTTCTTTTCTTTTCTTTTCTTTCTTTCTCCCCTTCTCTCTCTCTCTCTCTCTCTCTTTCCTTCTTTCTCTCTTTCTTTCTCTCTTTCTCTTTCTTTCTTTCTTTATCTCTCTCTTCTCTTTTCTCTCTTTCTTTTCTTTCTTTCTCTCTCTCTCTCTCTCTCTCTCTCTCTCTCTCTCTCTCTCTCTCTCTCTCTTTCTCTCTTTCTTCCTTTCTTTCTTTCCTTCTCTCTTTCTTTTTTCTTTCTCTCTTTTTTTCTTTCTCTTTCTTTCTCTCTTTATTTATTTCTTTTTCTCTTTCTTTTCTATCTTTCTTTCTTTCTTTCTTTCATAAAGCGTTTATGGTATCTGGTGGTCTACTTAAGTGTTGATTTTGTTTTTGTTTTTGTTTTTTGTTGATATGATTTTGTTTGTATGTACGAGGGATACACGAATTGTTCCTTTGGTTTTGAATTATAAATTTTATATGAAATTAACCGTATATCTTATTCATTTTCGTATCTTATTAGCAATAAATGTAAAAAAATATATATATGCATTGCTAATCTTTTATTAACCCTTTTCAACACATCATTCACATCTATGTTATTTTTATCACGAATGCAACCAATACTTTGATGATACTTGCCCCTTTTTCACGAACTGAATAATGTACATTTCAATAAAGCAATATAAAGCAAACGCTAAAGCAATTAAAGAGGGAGAGATTATACTATTTCATCTGTGTGATTAATACTCTTATAAGTCATTACATTTTTTTCATATTTTTTTCTTGTATCATTGTTGATATTGATATGATTAAGATTGGTATTGTTATTATTATCATTATCGTTGTTAATATCATTATCACTAATATTGTTATCATTTTCATTATTGTTAATGTTATTTTATCAATACTATTATTAAGATAGTAATTATTGTCATTATCCTTGCAATTATCATTACTTTTATTATTATTTCTATTATCATTACTATCATTATCATCATTATTACTATCATTAGCCTTATCATTGTTAAAATCACCATCATTCTCAATATCATCATTACCATTGTCATCATTATTCTTTCTCTCATCATTTTTATCATTATCATCACCATTATCATTACCTTATCATTAGCATCACTATCATCATCCTTATTGTCAACTTCATTATCACTATCATAGTTGTTGTTGTTTTGTAATTTTTATTATTCTCTTAATTATTATTATGATTATGTGTTTATCATTATCATTACCATAATTATCCTTATCATTATCATTATCAATATTATCATTATCATTATTATCATTGTTATCATTATTATTTTCAACCTCATCATCATTATTATAACTATCATCACTTTTAATATCATTATTATCATTCTTGCAATCAGCATCAACATTGTTAGCACTATCATCGAATATAACTGCTGCTATTGTTATCGTTTTTTATATATTCAGTATTAGCGTAAAAATAGAAATAGTAGTACTAGTAGTTGTAGCCGTTGTAATAGTAGTAATATTAATAAAAGCAGTGGTAGTAATAGTAGTAGTAGTAGTAGTAGTAAGGGTAGTAGTAGCAGGAGTATTAATAGTAGTAGTAATATTAGTAATATTAATAGTAATAGTAGTACTAGTAGTAGTTAACAGTAGTATGAGTAGTAGTAAGAGGATTTGAATTAGTAGTAGTAGCAGCAGCAGCAGTAGTAGTAGTAGTAGTAGTACCAGCAGTAATAGTGGTAGTAGTAGTAGTAGTAGGAGAAGGAGGAGTAGTAGCAGTAATAGTAGTAGTAGTAGTAGTAGTAGCAGTAATAATAGTAGTAGTAGTAACAGTATTAGTAATGAAAGCAGCATTAAAGGAGAAGGACACAACAAGAGGACGACCAACGACGAGACAGGATGTGTCCTGCTGACCCGGCGCATACGCACCGAAGGAGCGTGTCAGCAGAACGGCCACCGCAGGATGTGTTTACAAAACATGTTGACTACCGTTGTTAAGTCCGATGGTGAGAATGCATTT
>BOPN01003461.1:65000-67500 GCA_017312705.2 Penaeus japonicus | reverse complement strand
TGTCTATTTACCTTTCTGTCAAAAACCCAGTCTATCTAACTTATTATTTGTTTTTGTTTTTTTTCTATTCATCTATCTATCTTTGTCTAACTACATATCTAGTTTTGCACATGCAACTATCTCTCTTGTTTATCTATTTTCCATTTATTGATTTGTCTACCTCTATCTGTCTACTTATCTATGTCTATCCAAATATGTATTACTATATATTAATCTAACTCCCTATCTATTTCGTATCTAATATCTATAACTCTCACCCTTACCTTATTCACTGTGATTCTAATAGAATTATTTGAAATATATATATACTTTCTACTGTATATATTCTAAAAGGATTCACTTTTTACTTGTTATAACTTTGATCATGCTCAGATGTTCACGTAGAAAATGTGTAACTGGAAGATAAATGATCAGAAAGTTCATACTCAAAAGTTCATAGAAAATTTAAAGAAAGTTTTTTTTTACCTTCTGTTATAATCCACTTCTACACTGCGCATTACTGTACTGTATATTAAATTATTAGAACATTAAGACAAATTCTACGGATCTACCTCCACTAATTTCCTCTATGAATGATAATCAAATACTCAATTCAACTCTACTATACTATTTTCTACTCTACTATGATCTACTATATACAAAGTTACACTTCAATCTGCTTGTACCACACACGACAAGATTATGCCAAAACACGAATTAAAAAAATAAAAAGGTCTTAGCCCGTATCTACTACTATCATCTGCTATTATCATCTATCACTAGTTTCTACGGATTCACGAGGGCGCATGGTGAGTTCACAGTACCTTCCTTGGTGGGCGAGGGCGGGCGCGTGGGCTGTACCGCGGGCGTGGGCTGTCCCGGTATGCTTTCGCCCACGCCCGCCGTCGTGGGTTTATCTTTGTTTGTGGATGGATGATAAGGGGTTTCTGGAGTGTGGGGAGGGAGCGAGGCGATAATGATAGAGGATGGCGGGGCAGCAGAAGTAGGAGGGGGAGGAGGCGGTTTAGCAGTAGCAGGAGGAGGAGGAGGAGGAGGAGGAGGCGGGGCAGCAGTAGCAGGAGGAGGAGGTGGAGGGGCAAGGGTAGGAGGAGGGGGTGGAGTAGAGGGAAGTGTTGGAGGGGCCGTTGAGGGCGGCTTACCTGCGGTGCTGGCCAGACTGTTGCAGTCCACAACTTCTACTTTACCCTGTGTGAGAGAGAAAAATCGTTAAAAAAAAAAGATACTGAATCTATTTCTAAAAAGGCCTTCTGTATAATGACCGGCACACATCTATATAGATATTTTTGCGTAGTCATGATATTTACCTTAGCGAAAAGAAGAATTTTGTCAAAGGAATAAGAAGTGCTGAACCATTTCCCTGTATTCTCAGGCTCGTAGTCAACTTCAACGTCGTTCACCTTGACAGCGAGAATATGCTGGCGAAAGAAAAGGAAAATGCAGTCATTAATAATGATATACGATGGAGTTTATATGCACCTAAAAAACAGGCATACATATACGCTTCTATACCAACCTCAAGTGCTGTTATTTCATTTTGCAACGAGCATCAAAAAAAAAAAAAAAAAAAAAAAAAAAAAAAAAATATATATATATATATATATATATATATATATATATATATATATATATATATATATATATATATATATAAACCATAAACCAGCAATAAATCTCGCGTTAAGAATCACCTCACCTACTCATCCTTCACGAGCGAACTCCTCACCTTATACTTCTCAATCTTATGGTTGATCTTCAGCCTATGCCAGGTGCCCACGGGGGATATCAGGTCATTCTCAATCAACGCCACACCCGCGTCGTATAGGGTGTTCACCGCCGTCGACTGGAGCATGAGGCCTACTTTCAGCGTCGCCCCTTCTTCGAGAGGGCGGACGCAGCTCTCGACGCTCTCGGTTTGGTGCTCGTTGATGCGTTCCATTTGCTGGGTGTCGAAGATCTCACCTGAGGAAAAGAACGTATGAGGTCCCCTTATTGTAAGGTTATTTGTTCTTCTGGTTCTTTTTGTTTCTCTCTCTCTCTCTCTCTTTCTCTCTCTCTTTCTCGCTTTCTCTCTCTCTCTCTCTCTCTCTCTCTCTCTCTCTCTCTCTCTCTCTCTCTCTCTCTCTCTCTCTCTCTCTCTCTCTCTCTCTCTCTCTCTCACTCTCTCTCTCTGCTTTTCTTTTTTCTTTTTCCTTTTTTCCTTTTTTTCTTCTCGATCTTCTTTACCTTCTTCTTTATCTTCTTCTCCATCCTCTTCTCCTTCTTCATCTTCTTCCTCTTTTTCTCTTATTCCCAAATAAGAAGGGTTTTCAAAAGATAGCTATGCCTTTTAAATTAAGAAGAGTAAGTGCATACAATAAATACAAATATAAAAAGATATAGGCCTATTCATGTCCTAGCCCTCATTCCGGCGCAGTAAAGGAAGTGTAATGGAACACAAAAACTATTCGTTGAGGTAACCACATCTAAGTAATAGGTGCCCCTTAGTTACCCCATTAATCAA
>BOPN01003461.1:47500-55000 GCA_017312705.2 Penaeus japonicus | reverse complement strand
GATTCTGCTAACTTAACACAAATGAAAAACAAAGAAGATTCTTCATTTACATGTTATAAATAAATCATTATTTTAGTACAATACCATAAGGCAGCATCTTTTCACGGGGAAATAGGTTAACTGTCAGCATGTTGCCGCACAGTATGGGACAGAATAGTAGACTAAACTTGAATAGCAAATTATATGTAATTAGCTGTAAGTCTGGACAAAATAGCTGTAATACTTAATATCAAGTTTGGTTAGTCCCAATATGCCATGGAAATATCCCTTCGTAAAGCATGTATTTTAGGATTTGAAGAGAACACATCTGCCATTTTCCATATCAATGATATTTAAAGATTCAACCTATTAAATTGCTATTCATCAGATGAGTCAAGAGTCAACCGAAGTGCCCGGGGAATCTGAACACTTTGACAGAGCTTTCCTCAAGACCCAAATCCTCAAACCTGTGACTGTCATCGGGGCTTAACATTAGCATCAACTCAGGTGAAAAACATGTGATGCATTCAAGAAAGAATCGAAAACGTATAATAAGGGTAGCTTCAGACCACTATTTATGCAACTTCATGAAGAGCAGGCCTTCATGTCAAATCTTGCTGAAATCATGTCAAAGAAAAATCAACCAAGGGGCTGTACATTTGCTTGGGTGAGGCGTCACTCTCACGTATCTCCTATCTGCTCTCTATATCCAAGTAGAATTAGGTCATCTAGCCAAAAAGAAATACCTTTTTCTGTATAATAATCTATGATATAGTATATATGTGTGTGTTAAATTGAGATGAACAAGATACATCAAAATTAGCTTGTCCTTTCTCCTTGAAGAGTGTCCTTAACTGAGGAAGAACATGGTGACCACCTAGTTTGAATCACCAACCGGTAAATACTAATTGAAAGGATAAACACATTCACAGTAGGAACGAAATAAAAGTGACGTTTTGGACATTTTTTAAAGTTCTTCGGACTTAAGATATCACTCTTGATACCCTACATCTTCTGTGGCTGTTATATTACATCTGTATGAACAAAACTGTTTGTTTTGTGATGCTAAATTCAAGAGTGGCAACTAAACCCAGTTACAACTTTGCCCCGTTAATCCTCATGCAATTAACTGTATGTAAAGTATAATCAACATGCAGTGCATAGTATGTACGGTATGAATACCATGTAGTGAACAGGAATTGTAGGGAGATTATCATGCAATGTACGTTTAGTATTAAAGACAAGCGGGGCAAGTACATAAAAATATGGATGTCATCTCTAGAACTTTTATTTAGATAGAAAGGACGGACTTAATTATACAACCAAGCAATACTATTCTATCGAGATAATATAATCTACAAGTATACCTTATACACGTCTCTATTTTTGCTGAATTTGATATAAACAGGATTGCATGATATGGATTATAAAATCCGTTCGGAGTTATTAGTTTTTATTGCTTTAGATACATCAGCTAAGGTTTCTATAAAAATGAAAATTGATATAGGGGTTAAGTCTACAAATAAGCATATTCTATCTATTTATCACAGAACATTTAGATGCATCGCTCTCATATTCTCTCTCTCTCTCTCTCTCTCTCTCTCTCTCTCTCTCTCTCTCTCTCTCTCTCTCTTTCATGGATCATTTACATCGTAAATCACAGACAGATATCAGTGAACTAAAATCAGTATCATAATAAGACAGAAATCATATATCAGATCATACGTTTATCATAACTTCTCAAAAATACTGAACCTTGTAAATAAACATTCCACCGAAATGTTTCAAAGTCATTATAAAAGATGTGTTTTCCCTTCTCTTGACTAGAATACTCTCAAACATGAGAATTTCAGAGTATACCAGGTTACTTCCATTTCCACCTCTCGCTAGATCCATCGCCATTCCAGGTCATTTCACTGGAACAATCTACCCTCTTCAGGTAAACCCTAACCTAACATCACAATTCCTACGTCGCTGATTACACGACACTTTAGCACCAGTTAAAAGGAATCAACAGCGGTGAAACACGGTGACAAGACGCCACGGCGTAGAATCGAAGCCGCGATGGAACGCTTCCTCCTTTCGTGTAAGGCCTTCTATGACCATCAAACCTCGTCTTGGTACCTCCCTACCCTCCTCTGGGACTGTGGCGTACCAGTAGTACTTCCTACAGGGCTCACTGGTACTCGGACTCCCGGTAGGACTGGCCGCCAAACGTGTGCAGGAGCTTCGAGTTTTGTGGGTCGCGGTCCGGGTACGTCAGAGGGTAGTTGAGCGGGAGGGTTTCGTCGTGAACCGACACCGAAGCCGCGCGTTCTCGGTGGGCGTCGTGGGGCATGCTGTATGTGTCTGCCGGGGACGAGCACGGGGGCGAGGGCGGCGGGCACTGGCTCAGCGGGTTGTTGTGGTTGGCCTCGTTGTCGACGCGGGCGTTGTTGAGGGTGCTGGTGAGAGTCGTGGTGGTCGAGAGCCTCGGGTAATACTCCGTCCGGAAGCTCGTGTAGTTGGAAAACTTGCGGTCGACCTCGTGACCCTTGTCGACGTCCTTCCTCTTGTTGAAATACATCTCGCAACAAAGCGTGCAGAGGGCGCCGATGCCGAGGCCGATGATAAGTGTGACCACCAGCAGGAGGAGGACGGGAACTCCCCTGAAATCCCCCATCAGCCACACGAAAGACCACCATTCCTCATTCTCCGCAGTCGCTGGAAAAAAAAGTACAGGAAGGTGAACATTAGCAAAAAGATTCTAACCATAAATAAATTTGGGGAGAATCTAATCGTCTAATCAAGACGAACAATGGTAGGCCATACCATCGAACCATCCCAGATTCTCAACAAGCCTACCTTCCAAGTTCCATCCACCGATCTCACTCTTTTAGCGAAGGTTCTGACTCGGTTACATCCTATCCCTACTTACACGACTGAATTCATCCTACTAGTTAACTACCAAACAACCTCATTCACAAGCTTACCATTAGCGTGAATGGTTGACTCGGTCCCTGCCTCCACGGACGGGAAACCCTCACCAGACCCTGCCTCGGAGGTCAGGTCGTCACCCTCACCACCTTCGGCCATGTCTTGGTGCAGTTCATTATTTTCTATTTTTCTGAAGAGGATCGTTTCTTTAGCCTTGGTGGGGGGCGGGGTCGTCGTCGTCGTCGTCGTTGTTGGCCGAGGTGTTGTAGTCGTTGTAGTCGTAGTTGTGGTGGTGGACTTCGGCGTTACATTACACTTAGTAATATTGGCGCGTCCCTGCAAATCAGAGGGAGATATTAGCTGTCAGACCTATGGATGACTGATTTATGTATTCAGTATCTTCTACTTTGAAGTTAGATTGTAGTTCTCATAACAAGTTAACGAAGGAAATTCAGAAGAAAAAAATCGTACAAATAATGACTATCATTGTGTAAACGTATGTATGTATCTTACGTGCATTGTTATGTATGTGCATGTGTTTGTGCGTGTCTGCCTGTGTTTGATTGACCTTTTAAGAAATCTCCATTGAACTTTAGGCATATATCTTACCCTAAGTAAAATGCCGAATCCATGAAATACGTAATCTTCGCTGGGGGCATAAACCTGATTCTTGACGTACTGTATGTAAGTGCCATCAAGCCAGACGGCCATTCGGTGCTAAAAAGGAGGAAGTTTTTTTTGAGTGTGTGAAATTAAAACTACAAATAACCTTATCTTACGCATATGGTGATGAACACGAAACAAAGGCAATTATGTAATCTTACTTTGATAATATTCACTGAAACTCAGCATGACTTCTGATATGATTGAAATAAGTAAATCTAGACATTAACAATAACAATACAATAAACATTACCCCCCCTCACAAAAAAAATAGAAAACAAATATCATACCAAACTTTTTATACATATAATCATATTTAACATCCCAAAAAGATCCAACAGTAAACAAGTATATAAGAAAAATCACATTACCTCTCCCATGTCCACGAAATGCTTAAGAGAGACTGTGTGAAGGACATCACTCGAGAGCACATTCTTCCTGAGGGACACGCCACCGACGGACACCACCTTGGCAGACCCTCGGTTCATCAGCTTCAACCGGACGTCAATTCGAGGTTTCGGGGAGATGGGCTTGATGCAGACCTCCAGCATCTCTTCCCTGAAGGTCGCGATCTCGCCTATTCGTTTCTTGACGTAGATTCTCCCTGCGATTGCGAGACAGTGGGCGGTTAAAATAGAAGTACTATGTGTGTGATGCAAGAGGCATCAAACATATATATACACATATATACACATATATACACATATATATACATATATATATATATATATATATATATATATATATGTATGTATACATATGCATATATATGTATATATATATATATATACACACACACACATATATATATATATATATATATATATATATATATATATATATGTGTGTGTGTGTGTGTGTGTGTGTGTGTGTGTGTGTGTGTGTGTGTGTGTGTGTATGTATACATATGCATATATATATATAAATAGATAGATAGATATATAGATATATGAATGTATGTATGTATTAAAGCCTACATATACTTATAGGAAGGGATATACCAGTTTAAATCGGAAAAAATACGATTTGGCGTCTCCCAGTACTACTGTGGCTGCTTGGCACCTTAGCAAAGGTTTACGTATCTGAACAAATTAGGATAACGAGTTGCTAGCAGAAAGGGGATATAATATTGATAGTATTAGCTACAGTTGAATGACACTGATAGTGACTTATCGCTTCAGTATTACACCTGGATTAGTTTTATCTCAGCGCTCCTCCTGATAACTGTCGTAATGTTGCTTGTGGCTAATACAGGAAATTCATTTCTCTTTAGAACATCACTAGTATTAATACGGACATCAAATACCATTGTCACTAACCAACAGATTACATGAAACACCCGAAATAAGTCAGAGCGATGTAGGCAGATACAAGTGACATCTGGCTGGGATTAATCTTACATTCCAAGTAAATTAACGAGTTCCATGCTGTTCTACGAAAATTCTTGACCCCTTCGCCTTTTCTATAATACACAATACACAGGGAAAATAAAAAAAGATCCCCCAGCAAATAAAAAGAAAAGAAAAAAAAACAGACACAAGCAAACCTCAAACACTATATATAGAACTGATCTTACCTTCAGACAGGACGCTGAACTGTAGAAGGAGCAGGAGTATCCAGGAACCAGCGAGGCTCCTCACCAGATTCCTACCACTTGCCATAATGAAGACGAAGCTAATCCTCTAGTCGACTTAAGGTGATGATTAACAAAGATCTGAAAGAAAATCATCGTGAATGAGAGCTGAATAACGGATCATTCTCACCATTGATGAAAAGTGAAAAAAAAGGATTGTATTCATCCTGAAAAATAAAGAACTGACTGTTAATTCACTCCCTGTTGTTCTCCGGGATGACAAGCGACTGCAATAGGTGGAGGAAGGGAGAGGTGTTATCTCAAGCAACTGAAGTGGTCTTATCTTTGGAAATACAATGCTTTCGTGCAAACAGTTGATCCTGATGACGCATTGAAATTGGGTTGAATGAGAGAGCATTATCGAGAGATATCCTCTTTTCTCACGATAAGGGTTTCAGGATTTCATGTTTTCTTACTTTCATGTATGTATGTATATATATATATATATATATATATATATATATATATATATATATATATACATATATATACATATATGTGTGTGTGTGTGTATGTATACATATATGTATAGACACAAACACACACACACACATATATATACATATATATACATATATATATACATATGTATATATATACATATGTATACACGTGAAATTGTGTCGATAGAGAGATAGGGGGGAGGGATATATATATAAAATTATATCGAGAAAAAGAGAAAGAGCGAATGAAAAAAAAGCAAGCATAACCCCAACCGCACACTCCCTTCCCCCTAACCCTCTCCCCGTGTGTGACCTGACGCTGCCCCCTGACCTGGTTTGACCCTATCCCAGCGTAGACACCATGATGGACATCCCCCTCCTGCCATCGCGTTTGTTTGATGTCCGTCTGACTCCTTCAGATAAACACATCCTGTCCCGTATATCTACCCCACGAATCTCCCTCACCAGTGCCTTATCACGGCCTTCCACTTAGCTTTTCCACTACACCACTTCCCCTGTTAGGTCGTGGATGGTTTAGATATGAGGATGGGGACGCAAACAAGTGGATGGACGGCTGCCATATGCTGGTAATTACCTCTCTATTAGCCCCGTGTGAAAATACCCCTGATGGCTCGAGCCTAAGGGAAACCGCCACGCTCCGTCGGCTGTGGATGCTGAGGGTATTCATTTAAGTTTCTCAAAATATCCGAATTTGGTGAAAGTAAAGTCAGTATGAAGAGAAAGTGGAGTGTATCGTAGTGTTGGAAACCATCCATGTCGCGTGTGTTGGGGATATTCTCCTATATTCCCTCCTCAACAAATAATTAATTCTAAAAAAATCACCACAAGAAAATCGAAAAAGTCACTATATCATACAGTTCAAAATACGGTCTTTCTCTTTCGGTATAACAGACGCCGGTTTAAGCACTGTCCCTTGTAAGAGGTTTGCGCTTAAGTGCTAGAGTCGTTTGTCATCTGATATCCACCGAGACCTCATGTTAAGAAATCTCGCCTCCTTTTCCCACTCCTCCTCTTCCTCTCTTCCTTCTGTTGTCTTCTTGTTCTTCTCATATCATATTCATGCGAACACTATCGTCTGTCGTGTATCGTGGTTGCTATTATTGGTTTTGAATTTTAGTTTGTTTGTTTTTTTTGTTAATGGTGTATTTTTTATCATATCTTAATATAATTTGTTACTGTTGAAGGATTGTAATAATTTATGGAATCTGTTAATTACTGTTCATTACGGTAACCAACTGTGTCTCATGGGAGGGGACTTTATCAGTAATAGCAAGTTGGATTATCATTAGCACTACCTCATGACCGCAATCGCCACTATAATTGTTAAAAAATCAACCAATCGCCCCGCTAATTACTATAACGACAGTCATTAGCACCACAAACTATAGCATCCATTGTCATCTGCATCATTAATTAGGGCCAATACTGCCCACAATTGCTTTAACCAACCGCCTTTTCTCACAAGCACATTCCGTTAATGAATAAATCAAAAGTTAAAGCTCTCGAAACTGAAATATTATTTTAACTACACATCCATTAGTAAGCTCGTAGTCCGCATGTGCCTTTGTTTATGTTTGTTTGAGCGAGCGAAGCTGATGGTTCTGCGTGTGACTCGCGTTACAAACACGTAACCCGAGTTTCCCTTCCACAGACATACAGACGCACCCGCCACCGCATGGTCTGAGCTTTGATCATCCAGATTGTGTTATGGTTTTAAACTAAGAAGGATTGTGATGGATAATGGTTTGGGCTGTTGTAGGTAGGTATATTAGGCTGTGATTTGGACTATGAAGTAATATACTGATCTGTATTCCGAATTAAAATGGACATAAGGACTTGAAGGGA
>BOPN01003461.1:37500-42500 GCA_017312705.2 Penaeus japonicus | reverse complement strand
ATTAAGGTTTAATTAAGTGTCGTGGTGAGGTGGGTAAGTGAGGGAAGAGAATTCAATTGATTACTCATACGATTCAATTGAATGTTGAATTAACTGGTTGGCAGTTAGATCAGTGAGTGAAATACAATATCACTTAAACATGTGCATGAATAAATTAATTGACATATGAATGAATATGAGTAGATTCATTTATAGATGTATCAATGAATTTTGATTAGTCAATAAATTTTAATTAGTCAATAGATGAATGAGTAAATAAACAGACAAGTTGATAATTATACTGATGAATAAAAATATGAATAAGGAGAAATACGAAGGAGTAACCGCATGTGTCCACAGATGAATAACATAATGCATTTATGAATAAAAAAAAATCTATTAATCAGTTATAAACGAAACAGTAAATAGATATATAGATGAATAGATTGATAAACAGATGGAAGATTATATGAATAATTATATAAATCAACAGATAAATTAGAAATTATGAATCACTGTACACACGAGGTTAATGATGAATACATATATAGAATAAAATAAAATTTGACAGATAAATAGATAGCATAATGCGAAAAGAAAAATATATAGATAAATAGATGGGTAGATTAATAGACAAATCAACCGAATGGCGAATGCATAGAATGGTAGATAGACAGGTAGGTAGATAAGTTGATTGACATATAATTTGATTGATGGAGATATATATATTAAACTGCAGAGAGATAGTCAGATTATCAGACAAGTAGGTTAACAAACTTGTAAGCTTGTAGATAGATGTATAGATAGCCAGATATGCGGATTAGGCTGATAGATATATAGTTAGACATATTTAGACTTAAATGATAGATAAAATTAGTCAGATAGGTAAGCATTTGAGTAAATAGATAAATATATCTTTAAGATAGGATTTATTGCAAAATAAATCAGTACATATATTTTTTTTCCAATGGCTTATGCACGAATGATTCAGCAATAAACGAAATACTCGGAATCAGCAATAAGGAAAGATACACAATCAAATACCAAGATTATTAAGAGAATAATTTTAATTAAAAAAACTTATCGGATGAGTAATGGAAACTTCCTTCTCCAGAGATCGCTCTCATAATCTTATCAATAAGCATTATTAAGTCGCATTGATATCTTATCTTGTGTATAACTAACACGATGAAGAACGCTCACTAACTTTATCCTTCGTTTTATTCTACAGATATGATAGAAAAAAAAGTGTAAACACATGATATATATAAGATATATAAGACATACGGGTCGTTGGACATAAAAAAAATGATAACATATCTTTAGCGACCTTTATCGTAAGAATAGATGGTTAGATAACGGTTAGGCTGACAGACAGACAGACGTATGTCACATAATTTGAGGGATGAACTCAATGAAGTACATCAGGGAGATAGAATACGGTGTTAATTACTTGTTCTAACATCATGATGTAAAAAGGTTGATTCAGGTCACGTAGGGTCAACATGTGTCTCGATCTGAAAGGATAATGCCGCCTCAGACCTCCTAACCCACTTCCGGTTTCATTCTCTTTTTTTGGAATTATTTTCTTTTGACGGGATTGTATATTCATTATTTTAAATGATTTCCTTTTAACTGCTTTTTTTATATATATGTTTATGAAGTATGTAATAGTGATTACGTTTTTTTTGTTCATTATATTTCATTCTTTCTTTCTTTGGTGTGTATTAGTTTACTCTCCCGATTTTTTTTATGGTATTGTGCCTTAATACTTTGGCATGTGTACTAAACATCCAGCCTCGGCCATACACGTACACACACGCACTAGCACACACACATATACACTGACCTACATCCACGGCCATGTACATACTCATGCAGATATACACGCCGAAGCACACAAACAAATATACATACAAATATATATATATATATATATATATATATATATATATATATATATATATATATATATATATATATACATGTGTACATATGTGCATATGCACACACACACACACACACACACACACACACACACACACACACACACACACACGCACACACACACACACATACACACACACATATATATATATATACATATATATACATATATATATATATATATAGATCTGTCTTCTAAATAAGTAAAAAAAAAATATATATATATATATAGATAGATAGATAGATAGATAGATAGATAGACAGATTGACAAATAGACAGATAGAGAGATAAATAGCGAGAGAGAGAGATAGAAAGAGGAAACAGCGGAAGGCAGAGAAGAGAGAGAACCACTTAGCGCACAGAGGTCGCCAAGACGTCACCATCCCCGTGCCTGGCTCATTTGTCACCATCACGACCCGCCAGACGACACCTTCGTCACTGCTATCACCTTCCTGTATCTTGACCGGATCGTTAGTAGGCAAATGCGAACATAATTGGCGCTATTTTGTCTATCTCGCTTTCATCTTTGATTTATTTTTTCCCTTCTTCTCTCTACTTTCCTGTCGTCTTTCTTCTCGTCTCTCGTCTCGTCTTTCTTCATCTTTCTTTTTGTTGTATTCTTGGATGAGAATCGTGGGGTGCGACCGGGCTAGGAAACGGTTTATAGACAAGGTAATCATTAGCGATAATTGTGTTATAATAAGCCCCTTTGAGGTGTAATGGCGTCTCTGGTTTCCGTGGAAGTTTACTCTGCTTTGGGCAAGAGTGCTTGGAGGGGGGTGGGTGTGGGTGGGTTGAGGGTGTGGGGGTGGGGGGTGAAGATGGTTAATACGAAGCTTCCGTTCGCGTGTTTTTGTTTTGAGTGTGTTTGGGTGGCTTGTGTGTGTTTGTGTTGAGTGTGTGTTTTTTTCCATTTTGTGTGTGGGGGTGTTTTTTTTTCTTTTTTGCGGGCGCGTATGTGCGTATTTGTGTGTGTGTGTGTGCGTGCGTGGGGGTGTATTTACGTACATGTTCCTTATCATTCGAAAGCCCAAAATGATTCAAATCCATGATGAGTAATTCAGAAATACCTCAGTAAAAAAAGAAAGAACAAAAATACACAGAACTGATATGACCTCAAGACACAAGCTGCTACCCCACATCAGGAAAAAAAATCAATAAAAAATACTTTCAAAAAAGGCAAACGTTACACCAGCAGGAGGCATTAGGAAGGACAAACGGGAGAAGATACCATGAAGGTACCTGCTAGTGAGGTCAGGTCACGCAGGTCAAAGAGCACAGACCGGCTGGCGACAGGTGTGAGAGAGTGAGTGCCGAGGGAAACTCACTCAATGGACAACTTGAGCCCCTGGGATAGTGAAGTGTTATTGTTTGAGGTACAGTGCAGGCCGAAGAGAGCGAGAGAGGACAGGACAGTGGTGTTGTTTGCCGAAGGTTTTAAACAGGTTGTCTTTTCTCAATTTTGTGTGAATATAATTTTGCGGTTGAGTGGATATACTCTCGTATGAGTATTTCTTTGTTAGGGAAGGTAAATATAAATATATGCACTGTACGTTGGGGTAAGAATATTGGGCGTAAAGTCAATCATTTGAATGTAAATGAATATATAAAGGCAAGTAAATAGTTGAATGGATTTTTATACTTTTGTTTATCATTATTATCATTTCTTACCTATAATTTTAATTCGTATTTTACTTTACTTATTTGTTATTTCTTTCCCTTTTTCTTACCTTTTTTCAGGTTCTTCATTAGTTTCATTCTTCAGACGATGAAAACTCAATGTGGCAATTGCAGATAAAGCTAAAGATTGGACTAAATAAATCCACAACGCAAGAGATGTAATTAACACGTTTCGATGAAATATATTAATAAAAAATCATATAATTCTGATGGATATTTCATTAAAAAGCGTTAATTGCATCGTCGGCATTGTGAAGTTATTTAGTCTCAGTTTTATACATTTATCTACAAAGTCTTCAGACTTCAGATTCCATGAATTTTCTGAATCATCAAGGCAAACTAGTCAGCTGTACAGTAAACCGTTTGCATATATATGTATATGTCGTATAATATATTAATAAACACTACTGTATATGTATTTAGAGATTAATTGATAATTAATTAAATAAGTAAATTAGTAGGTTCTTCACTGAATATTGAGTGACTGGGCTGAAGGTGTGTGAATTGGTATATTTGCTATTATGGGTATATTTGTAGTATATTGTTATCATATACAAATTTTACGAGTAAATAGATCAAGGTAGACACACTTTGAAGAGAAATTGTGTTATTTGTAGAGAAAGTAAATTAGAACTAAGTGTCCTAATGAACATTTATAATATTAACAAGAACTCAAAATGTTATAAGAATAAAGAAAATCAATCTCCATACGCAGATTTCTTTGTAAGTTGCAACAATGACAATTTTACAAAAAAAAAAACTTTGCCCCCGCCTATATTATTAGTAAAATCGTTTCAAACTCAGAATCATGAACAAATTATACTCGAGAATGATAAGCCGTTTGCATGAATGAATTAGTTTACTATACACAATATGTACGTACATGTATGCATGGTTGCCTTATGGTCGTTACAAAAATATTACAGAATATTACAATAAAATCATCACTATCAGTATCATGATAACCATTCTGGTAATACCATCATTATCATTTACCTTTTATTGCAATTTTCAAATTCATAATTATTACGATTATATTGTCACATCTAATATCTACTATTTTTTTTATATTTACCCATAATAATATAAACTGATTCTCAATGTGTTACTCAGCTTTATTACTTCCCCTCTCGTGACTCACATATGCTGCGTTCGTGATGCAATTGGTAGCTGGCTTTATGTTACTGTGCCTGTTTGCGTCATGAGCTGTAAACCAATCACAGATGCGAGCGAGTGACGCAATTTTTGTGACACCTTATCGTTACCATTGCGTAATGTTGCCTTGCTGAGGTATCAAGGTGTGAGCGCGTTATCAGTATTTAGAGAAAATTGTCCTTATGGCGTCTAGGAGGTGAGAGATGGAGAGAAAGGGATGCGGTTTTTGCGGAAGGTT
>BOPN01003461.1:0-25000 GCA_017312705.2 Penaeus japonicus | reverse complement strand
TTTATATCCTAGGATATAGTAAACCTTTCCGAATATACAACATAAACCCTACCAACCCAAAAAATCCCCAAAAAATCCGACCGCAGATCCAACAATCCTAAAATCCCCCATTAGTGAACCCACAAAAAAAAATAACACGCGACTAAACAAGAAATCCTGAACCAATTCAATAAGAGTAAAGACCACACACATCCCCATAAATAGACACACAGACAGAACCCACAGAGGTCTGACTGTCTGCATTCAGGCCGCGGTTCCAACAACGGCTGAGTCGTCCATGTGAGCAAAATGGCGACGCAAGCGGCCGCCGCGCTGCTCGATGAGCTTATGGGCAGGTCGAGAAACGTGCTTCCCGAAGAGAGAAATCAAAATGTACATTGGGATTCGCCCGAGGTAAGGACCAGAGGAATGTCTCACGATCCGAAAAAAGACCTAAAAAAGGAAATTCGAGGGTTTTTTTAAAAAAGAAAAGCGAGGTTCGGCAGAGCGCGAAATTACACGAGTCCTCGAGGATTTTTGTGGGACTCATTTCCCTCGCTGGTCGGGATTTCTCTCGGGTTTTCCACCTGCTTGGCGATTTTCCCGTCACGTCGCATATCACCTTGAGTTCAGAGGGAATGTCACTTCATATTCATGTCTTGATGAGCAATATTTTTGAGCGAAGACATTGCCTTTGTTCCTTCCCTGAGCAGATGTTTACCCACCGATGTTTGTTTCGGATTTTAAACATTTTGGGCTGATTTTTGGGGTTGATATCGCGTCTTGGGGTTGTATGGTGGAGTATGACATTTTTTTGGGTTGTGTTAGCGTTTTTTTCTCGTTATTTCTAGTAGATGTTCATGTTGATCTCGTAAGTTGCACAGTTGCTCAAGGTGAATATTTATGTTGAGATTCATTTATATTGACAGGTAGTTGCATATCCTCACTTTACTATATGATGGCAGTTCTGTAGAAACAAATAACCACTCTTTCACTAATGAAACTGATATTCATTCATTGCACTGTAATATAATCAACATAGAAGATATAGGTTGTAGAAGTAATAATTAGAAGTCACTATTTGCATGGCATTTTCTTCGCTCATTGTCGTCTTTAGGGTTGTCTATTCCTCTAGGGGCAGACGTCCTAGATGTCGGGGGCCTCAGATCCCGATTTTATTTTGCCGATTTTGGAGAGCTTGCCCTGGATCTTGCTTTAATTAGTTCTTTTGAGCTTCAACACTTCCGAGACGGGCCTCTGCAGATGTCTGTTCTCTATTTATTTTTAGACATTTGGGCATAAAATATGTATTATGATACATTTTCAAGGTGTTACTAATTAGCCTGCGGTATAATCGATTGACATAATTGAAGCTTGTAAATTCAACCCCTAGGAAAAAATCGAACATGAATCCGATCTAACCCCAAGAAATATGCCCATCGCATATTATATGTTATATCCTAAGCCTTTTGAATCATAAGTTTGGTAAGTCTATGATTCCCGGCAGCCGTTGAATTTTGAGATTTATATTTTTTTGTTTCAATTACGACTGGGGTATATATTTATCATCGATCATCACAAGTGACTGGTTCAGCAATTGTTAAAGTTTTAAATTCTGGATTTCAAGGTATCAAATCTGTGCCATATGAACCCTTGGGATAATTGATAGGATCTGATATAAGACTGAAAGGTGCTAGTAGGACCTTTTGTTTTCTAATTTGGTCCCAATAGTATTTTTCAAGTGTTTGAAAAGTGAAATAACAATTTTAACAATGTTTATGACGTGCAATTGTTAAGGATTGTTGATTCGAGAAGCTGTTGAAAACCTTGTTTGTGAAAACGCACATGCGCAGAAGATTATATTAGAGAATTCCACAAATACCTGTAAAATATTTGAAGTTTTCTGTTTGGAATAGAAAGCATGAAATATGTAACCTTGTTATTAAAGCAAATAAATAGTTTATTTTAAAGTATATAAGGCAGAATATTCTTTTGGGTTATATCATGTAGCTAAAGGGTTGACCTTGAGTTAGTGTGATTGAAATAACTTAAAATTTGAAATAAAACTAAAAAGAGAGTGGAAATCATAATACTATGTCTTGCGCAAGGTTTCCATGATCATCACAAAAATCAGGAGGTACAATTTCGAGGGAGTGGGAAAACATCAGACAAACCATGAAAACTTCAACTTTATTTAGTGCTTTTGTTTTATTTCCAAAAGATCTTCAAGTGTACTTTTTTCTAATTATGTAATCACCCTCCCCCACTCTCTTCCTTTCTCTCTCTTCATCCCTCTCTCCTTTTCTCTCTTCCTCTCTCTCCCCCTCTCTCTTCATCCCTCTCTCCTTTTCTCTCTTCATCCCTCTCTCCTTTTCTCTCTTCATCCCTCTCTCCTTTTCTCTCTTCATCCCTCTCTCCTTTTCTCTCTTCATCCCTCTCTCCTTTTCTCTCTTCATCCCTCTCTCCTTTTCTCTCTTCATCCCTCTCTCCTTTTCTCTCTTCATCCCTCTCTCCTTTTCTCTCTTCATCCCTCTCTCCTTTTCTCTCTTCATCCCTCTCTCCTTTTCTCTCTTCATCCCTCTCTCCTTTTCTCTCTTCATCCCTCTCTCCTTTTCTCTCTTCATCCCTCTCTCCTTTTCTCTCTTCATCCCTCTCTCCTTTTCTCTCTTCATCCCTCTCTCCTTTTCTCTCTTCATCCCTCTCTCCTTTTCTCTCTTCATCCCTCTCTCCTTTTCTCTCTTCATCCCTCTCTCCTTTTCTCTCTTCATCCCTCTCTCCTTTTCTCTCTTCATCCCTCTCTCCTTTTCTCTCTTCATCCCTCTCTCCTTTTCTCTCTTCATCCCTCTCTCCTTTTCTCTCTTCATCCCTCTCTCCTTTTCTCTCTTCATCCCTCTCTCCTTTTCTCTCTTCATCCCTCTCTCCTTTTCTCTCTTCATCCCTCTCTCCTTTTCTCTCTTCATCCCTCTCTCCTTTTCTCTCTTCATCCCTCTCTCCTTTTCTCTCTTCATCCCTCTCTCCTTTTCTCTCTTCATCCCTCTCTCCTTTTCTCTCTTCATCCCTCTCTCCTTTTCTCTCTTCATCCCTCTCTCCTTTTCTCTCTTCATCCCTCTCTCCTTTTCTCTCTTCATCCCTCTCTCCTTTTCTCTCTTCATCCCTCTCTCCTTTTCTCTCTTCATCCCTCTCTCCTTTTCTCTCTTCATCCCTCTCTCCTTTTCTCTCTTCATCCCTCTCTCCTTTTCTCTCTTCATCCCTCTCTCCTTTTCTCTCTTCATCCCTCTCTCCTTTTCTCTCTTCATCCCTCTCTCCTTTTCTCTCTTCATCCCTCTCTCCTTTTCTCTCTTCATCCCTCTCTCCTTTTCTCTCTTCATCCCTCTCTCCTTTTCTCTCTTCATCCCTCTCTCCTTTTCTCTCTTCATCCCTCTCTCCTTTTCTCTCTTCATCCCTCTCTCCTTTTCTCTCTTCATCCCTCTCTCCTTTTCTCTCTTCATCCCTCTCTCCTTTTCTCTCTTCCTCCCTCTCTCCTTCTCTCTCTTCCTCCCTCTCTCCTTTTCTCTCTTCATCCCTCTCTCCTTTTCTCTCTTCATCCCTCTCTCCTTTTCTCTCTTCATCCCTCTCTCCTTTTCTCTCTTCCTCTCTCTCTCTCCTTTTCTCTCTCTCTCCTCTCTCTCTCTCTCTCTCTCTCTCTCTCTCTCTCCTCTCTCTCTCTCTCTCTCTCTCTCTCTCTCTCTCTCTCTCTCTCTCTCTCTCTCTCTCTCTCTCTCTCTCTCTCTCTCTCTCTCTCTCTCTCTCTCTCTCTCTCTCTCTCTCTCTCTCTCTCTCTCTCTCTCTCTCTCTCTCCTCTCTCTCTCTCTCTCTCTCTCTTTCTTTCTCACTCTCTCTCTCTCTCTCTCCTTCTCTCTCCTTTTCTTTCTTTCTTTTCATCCCTCCCTCCTTTTCTCTCTTCATGGCACAATAGATTAGATAAGATGAGTCAGCCCTCATAGCTGACAAAGGCCGGGTTGCCTTGTGCATATAGCCCGGGCGAAGCAATGTCTTCGCAAATCTGTCTGAACTGAATGGATTCTGTCATGTTAGAAATATTTTGACGATGTGGTATGACACCTATCATGAATGTATTAAGTTTAAATCTCTTAATTTTAAGCATTGTTTATAGTTAGTCAATAATGTAGCACAAAGATATCAAGACTTGAGAATATTTTATTATACCCTTCCATGTATTATGTTTCTCCATGAATAACTTCTCCCATTAAATCTACAGGTGTGTCGTCATTACCTAGTGAAATTCTGTCCACACGACCTCTTTACGAATACAAAGTCCGACCTTGGACCATGTGACAAGGTAGGTATTGTGGGGAATGTTTGAATTTTGTTGCAATATTCTGAAAATATTTGGTATCATATATGTGTGTGTGTGTGTGTGTGTGTGTTTGTTTATTTTTCATATCTTTATATATTTTTTCTTCTAGTCTTTTTTTCTTTCTTTCTTTTTTCTATTGTTAAAAACTAATTCCGTTAACTTATTTTGTAGCCTGTCCATGATGAGGAATTAAAACGGGAATTTGAAGCTGCCAACTCCTATCGCCGCACTGCCTTTGAAGATGAATTTGTTAGATACGCAGAGTCCATGCTTACGGAAGTTGATAAAAGAATAAGAAAGGGAAAACAGCGGTTGTCATTATCAGTTAAAGATGCCTTGGTAAGTGACTCTTGACATTTATTGTACTAGTATATTCTTATATTTATTTATGTTTTTCTCTCTCTCTTTTCTATGAATTTTCTAGTTTTGATTGGACATGTAAAGCACAAATTTACTTACTATTGATCTAAATCATTCCAGGCCAGCAGCACGACAGGGGATGGGCGAGTAGACGAGCAGCTTGAACTCCTCTCGGAAAGAATTACAGGTTTAGTTAGTGAGGCTGAAAGATTAGGTTCCGAAGGAAATGTGGAAGAGGCGCAGGGTCTCCTTAAACTCTGCGATCAGCTCAGGGAAGAGAGAGACTCTCTGCGCAGAAGTAATGAAAACTCTGTATGGCACCAGGTATGTCTTTCCTTCTTCTTTTTTTTTTTTTTTTTTTTTTTTTTTTTTTTTTTTTTTTTTTTTCTTTTTTTTTCAACTTAGGATATTTATGTGTTTGTTTATTTCCTGCTTAATTGAAGAGACTAGTATGTGTTTGTTTATTTCCTGCCCAATTGATGAGACTAGTTATACAGATGTTTTAAATTGGTCTTTACCAGGCTGCAGAGATGGCAGCATCGCAAGAAAAGCAAATGGAAGTTTGTGAAGTCTGTGGTGCATTCTTGATTGTGGGTGATGCACAACAACGAATTGATGACCACTTGACAGGAAAGCAGCATGTTGGTTTTGCTAAGCTACGGCAAGCCATTCAGGAAATTAGAGATGTGAGTTTTGTATTTTTTCTTTTCTTATGTTTTTGAGAAAAATTATTTATACTAAATTCATGGATGTGTTTAGATAAGGGAATATTTAGCTAATAATTTGGTTTACATTAAATATCAGAGATTTTCATACTTAATTTTTCTACAGAGCCGTGAAAAGGCAAGAGCAGAGAGAGAAAATCAAAGAGAAAAGGAGAGAGAAGAAAGACGTAAAGCTTTACAAGAAGAAGAAAAGCGTAGAGAGAAAGAGAGAGAAGAACGGCGGAGAAAAGATGAAGATCGCAGACGGAGAAGGTTTGTCTTTTTGTTATCATCATATATGTCCTTTTGATTTTGTCTTTTTCTACATCAAAATTTAGAACATTTTGTACTTCATTGGTTACCCCAAATATTGTAACATTGCTGACTATTTGTCATTTCACCTCAACAGCAGTGACAGAGAACGAGACCGAGAACGTGTGGAGAGAAGTAGGGACAGAGACCGTGACAGAATGAGGGACCGAGACTACCGTGACAGGAGACGATCACGCAGCCGTGACCGTGAGAGGAGAAGGTCCCGTAGTAGAGATAGGGACTATAGAAGTTCGCATTCAAAAGACCGGGATCGACGGGATAAAGACCGAGACAGGTGAGTGCGGGGGGGTGGAAGACCCAGTTCCCGCTTTATGGCGTTTATTTTATTAATCGTTCATATGTGATTCCTCCATGTCTGTTAATTTATTACCAAAAGATGTCTTATTTGAAAGTCTGTTATGTTTATTTATGGAATAGAAACATATTATCATGCCAACTCCTCTTTCACAGGCATCACCGCTCACGAAGTCGCGAGCACGACAGAAGGAGACACAGGGAAGAAAATGGTAATTTTTAAGTATGTCTCGTTTTAGTCTTTGCATGTTGGGGAGTTTGCATGAATTAGATCTGTCTGTTATTGAATGCCTGTGTGATAAGGGTGAAAGTACGGTACTTTGTTTAGTAATATACTTATTTAAAAAAAAAAAATAAAGGAAAGAAAGGAAGGTCTCTTTGTTGAATACTTGTATTTTTTAAAGTACCTGTATTTTTTGCATTGCATAGGAGATGCTGAATGTTTTTATGAGATTGGCTGTTTCTTCGTCTTGGTGGTTATTGTGGTTTTCACTTTGGATAAGCCTTTTTTTTTTTTTCTTATTTGGAAATCATGACTGTCTGAATTGTAAGTTATACTCTCCATTTATTAGTGATACCCGAGCATGCCTTGTGCAAGGAGTGCATTTATTCCAGGTCAATGGTTTTATTCTGATAGTGTTTTAGATTTTCTATTGCATGGTGAGATATTATATATATAGGCCTACAGAGTGAGAGGAAAGATATTTTGCTTGTTTTCTTGGCTGTGAAGGGAAATTGTTAAGGGAAAATGCATTACATTTTGAAAATTATTCATAGTCTTGATGTCACGTCATATGGTGCCAGGGACATGATATCCCATTACAGCTTTTTGTATGGCAAATAGCCTGAGATATTAGGCCTACGTAATTTGAAATACTCTAACGTTATCGGGTTAAAATAGCCTGATTTTTTCCCCCCTATAAACTTTGAAGTAGAAACAGGATTCATTTCACTCTGCATTTCACTCTGCATTAGTATGGCTTATACCCTTATTCAGGTTGGTCAGTGATGTTCCTCTGTCTCTCTCCTTTCCCCTAATAAAAAAAAAAAAGTGGTTATCCCTACCACCCACAACAAAATATTCTAAAGTTTATTTTTTATTATTATTATTATTTTTATTTTTTTTATTTATTTATTTATTTATTTATTTTTTTTTTTGTAAAATGTTTTGCCTTGCGTGTTAATTCTTTATTGATTCTCACCATAATGTATGCCCCTTGGTGAAACATCACAAAAGTTCTTTCATTTAGGAGTAATGGTAAGCAAACATGCAGCCAAAGTATTTTGTATATGGAAAAAGAGAAAGAAATCATGAACAGATTCTTGAGATGAAAGCAATAAAGGATTTGTTTTTGTGAATGTCTTAGGCTTCTTAGTTTTAGCAATTTTATCCTACCTTTTCTTGCATTTCATATTTTGACCCCTAAACTGCAGATGAAGTTGGAAAAGCAACTGTTGAATTTCATGAAATGGCCCTTCTCAACTTGTTAAGCGAAATTTATTGCACTCGTTTCTGAAAAAGTCAAAATGTCCAAGAATATTCCAAGGATATCATGGATTCTGCATTATTAAATGTATAGAAAATGGTGATTCATGTAGTAAAGTGTTCCAGATGAACCACAGACTTGAACCAAGGATTCCAGAAACACATAAGCCCGTTAGTCTCTCAAACTACATCAACCAGGCAACCAAATAAACCTTTCATGTTGCAGTTTAAGGGTCAAGATCCATATATTTATTCTGTTTACCTACTGAAGAAACCATAATTTTGGTGATTTATTTTTAATCAATAAAATTGAGTTATTTTATCTAGCTAGCTTTCCTGTTAAATGTTAGTGTAAAAGGTTATTACTCTCCTCAAATTTGAACTGTGGATTACTTATTATTTGCAATATTTCCAGTAAGATCACTAATTATCAACTCATGTACAAACACCCATTAGTTACCAATTTTAATTTAAATTCTTTGAGAAAGATAACCTTGCTTCGATAGATAGAGAGTGGGTAGGAGGACTTACCTTCAGAGACCTTTCTACAAGTGCATTTCTCGCTTTGGCAGGCGACCTATACCACCGTGAATACTGATGAGTGACAGGGCAATAATGAAGGAGGGGCCGAGAGGGAGATGTGGGGAATAGAATCCGATGAGCGGGAAATGAAGGCTTAACCAGTGAGTGATCTCCACTTGAGGTAAGTGGCAACGTGTTTGTGGTCTTTCCCCCCTACAGGTTCTTCACCAGGTGAGTGCACATGGTACGTTGTTTGCCTGCCATGAGCTGGTACCCGTGGTCCCTGCTAACCTCCAGTGATACTAGATTTTAAGCTCTGGTTCTGGCTCTCTCTCTCTCACGAGTCTTTGGAGTTGGTAAAGCATAATATTTGCATATGTGTAAAATGCACACACAGGTACAAAGACACACACATACACATACACATGTACATACACATGCACATACACATACACATACACATACACATACACATACATTTACATGAACTCGCACACACATACATATACATGTTCTCACACACTCACACACACACTCACTTTCACTCTCACTCTCACTCTCACTCATTCACTCACATGCACGCATACACACACACACATACACATACACACGCGTGCGTGCGAGTTTATGGAAATGTGTATATATAGTGTCACAATCAATATTCGGGGCATATTCCACGATAGTGTATCACTATGATCATGTTCTGCTTATGTCTGCAGGGGTGTGGGATTGTATGCACACACTACACACACACATATATTGGATATATAATGAGTCCTGTGCCAGAGGGAAGAAGTACCGTAAAAAGTGAAGAGAGAAATCATCTTGCCTCACTCTTCCCCCTTGCGTCTTAATTTCCACAGTTTGTGACAGTTGCAGCTTGAAAATAAGGAATAGATTAGCAGTGGCTTCTCATAGCTAAGTTAGCTGATGTTTTTGTTGCACCGTTTTACTAACCACGTTTCCTTAAGAACTGGAGTAAACCAGTTATTAATGGTCTCAGGAAGTGTAATTTTTTTTTCATCTATTTATTTTTATTTTTTTTATTTCTATTTTTTTTCTTCGGTTTTATTCTCACATTGTCTTCCCCCGAAGACTTGTAATTCACTTTTGGCTACTGCTCTTGATCTTGATATTGAGAAAGCCATGTTGTGTTGTTCTGTGTAATTTGATGGTTTGTTTTAATAGATATTGCTATATCTAATGCTCAAAAAAAAAAAAAAATTTAGTCTTATTTTTTATTTATATTTTTCTGATACGCTCTTGTTGCTTCAATGGGCTATTAATTAAGGAAGTTCATCTCTCTGTAGTTATTTTAAAGTTCATGTACTTTTTATTTCTTATTTTGTATATGAAACTAAGCATTTTTCTTTAGATATATATCCCCTTTTAATGATAATTATATATAATGACCTTGTCTGAAAGCTTTGAATTGGTCCACTTTTTTTTATATCCATCCACGCACTCTACAGTTTCAACTTAATCTTGCATTCCTTAAATTTAAGCTTCTAAATATACCTTTCTTAGTGTTTGAAAAACTTGTTTGCAGTTTTGTGCATATTTTAGGTAGCTACCCAAATTTTTAAAAACCTTGTTTTTTTTATCATTATTTGATATTTTTACTAATTTCCAGTTCTGTTATTTGAAATTGAATGGTATATAATATTTCAGAGCATAGAAATACCTGTATTCAAAATCAAATTGCATATGAAATGGAAGAAAAGAATAGAGGAATTTTGGTACCTTATATATTTGACCAATTATCATCATTTATTATTAAACATAATTGTGATAATCTGAGGAATGAATGTTTTTGGTCAACATCGTAGGCAACATTTTAAAAGACTGGAGTTGTGTGAATTGATTATTAAGATGAAAGTACAAGTTTAGATGTAACTGGACATTCTGCAATAGACGGCCACAGTTATAAGTGTGTCCCAGTGTTTCACCATATTTTTCAATACACAGCTGTATTTTTTGTTTTGTGTAGGATATTGTGTGACAAGGATATAAACGCCAGTAATTTGGTACTTATTTTTTGGTGTCATGATCTGAATCAGTTACATAATTTGTACACAAAGCTTTCCATATTATCTTGCTCAATTTCAGGGTGAATGAAACTTAGGGTAACATTGGTAATTCATAAAGTTTGAAAAGCATATCTGCATCTTGGCAAGTAAAGTCATGAGCTTTTCTTTCAGAATTTTATGTCTGGTATGAAGTGAATTGCAAAGACAACATTTTAGGCACATGTTGGAGAATAAACTAGAAATTAAATCTTATGACTTTAAGATTAGCAAATAAGAGAGCCTTTATAAGTTATTTGATAAATGCAGTGTAATGTTTTCTTATGCATTAGATAAGAAGGTTGATGTTATAGAATTTAAGAATATCAGACTTTTTTTTATAAAGAATCATGGGGTCATTGTATCACAGTGTAAGTAGTCTTTTTATTTGTATATTTGATTCTCCTTTTCTCACCACACATTTCTTATTGGGAAGTTGCTATGACCAGTAGTGTATCATCTAATAACCTATTATTAAGTGTAATTATTATGATAGGAATAAGATTGACCAAAATTAAAGGAGACTTCATGTTTATGATGAAAATTTTGACATCCCTTGGGAGAATTGGACCTCAGTTTTGAATTTTAAGACAAGTCTTGTCTTTATTCATATTTTAAAAAGCTTTGGAAGATTTACTCATCTGTATTGTTTTAAGCTTTTGTATTTATTTCATGTTTGTTGTCCTGATCCAATAATTCAGGTTTTCTTGACCACACCTACTGTCTTACCAGTCGAGCCTATTGTCGTTGGTGTAGCCGAACAAGGCTTTGTCTGTACCACTTATTTTGTCTCTGGAGGTAAGTGGGTAACTTACAGTGACAGAAAAATGTGCCTAACCGCAAAGTTTCACTCAGTAATTTCATAGAAAAACCAGTAACATTGTGAGATGGTTTTTACATGCTTTATGGGACATTATGGTACCACAGAAGAGTTCATTTTGTCCACTTAATTTAGCTCCATATATGTATATTTACATGTATTCATAGGTTCAGAGTTGACAAGGAATTAATTTATTTGGGCTTCTACCCTATCATGTCCTATCGATGATGTGTTTAGTACATTTTGCTCTCTTCCAAATCTGATTGAACATTATACATTGATACATTTTTATGCATCAGCTCACAGTATATATATACCATAAGCCAGATTGTCATTGATCAGAATTTTTTATCAAGAGAGAAAGGAAGTCGTCATTCAGTTTGTTTGTAAGAATCTGGTGTATGGTTTTAAGCTGTGAGTTTGCATACAAGCCAGAGATACTTCTGATAGGGGGCAACAGTTCAGGATCTTTAATATAAAAAAAAAGTTTTCTCACAAGAACTGCACCCAAATTATATATGATCAGGTGTCAAGTAGTGTTCTTCACCTGTGTTGATTAATTAATATCGCTAAAATTCCTCTGGATCACAGTCTTATTGTATCTTGGGTTTCGCAGGGTAACATCTGGCAAGAAAAAAGGAACACCTACAAAACACTTCAGTGGCTGAGAGCGCCAGGCCTCCAGTCGAGCCACAGACGATGCATGTTGAGAGATGCAGAAGTACTGAAGGACACTGCAGCCTCCACTTTGTGTTAGCCAGGTGACCCCCCTCATTTCACACTCCCTTCTCTGCCTCCCCCACTCGGCCTCTTCCCAGCCCTACCCAGTATGACATCCCAAAAGGGCATTCAAAGGTTCCACAGACTGACTTCACAAGATTTTTTTTCATTATGATTATTTTTTATTTATTTATTTATATTTTGTTACTATTATTTTTCATCTATTTATTTTTTCTTTTGTCTTTTTCGATTTTTCTATCATTACTTTTTTTTTTTTTTTTTTTTTTTTTTTTATAGGTTTCACTGTATAGGTCTTAGGTAGAACAATGTTCTGTATTAAACTTTGTTTGACTGTAAAATATCTCTGTATATAGTTTGGATACTGTCAACACTACATGTACTTTTGAAGTGTAATGTAAGGGTGTTAAAACATCACTTGTATGCATCTTAGTTTAGGTGTGATAACAACCTCTTCAAACAGAGTTGTGATGCTGTTTAAGGAAGTTCGTTGGTTGTCCGGTCACATTCCATCAAGTATCTCATCTCTCCACTCTATTAAGGTGAGATATTGTGAATTGTGTCAATAAATGTGTAAAACTTATTGTGTTATTTTGTTTCCATACCCCTTGGTCAAAATATACCAATACATGATGCATAGTGGGATGCATTGATAAACAAAGAAATAGTTACATTTGGTCTTGTGTCCTCACAAGTTTTCATTCATATTGCTGTTATGGGCTGATGTGAATAGATTGACAGATAGCAAAGAAAAGGAAAATTTTTTGGATCAGTTCGTACAGAAGAATGAAAAGGCTTTTCCATCTTTTTGTATGCATATGGAAATTTTACTTACATTATATGATGCTTTGAAAGTGTGTTCTGTGCCTAATGACATGAATCGTTATTAACCCAGTTGCGCCAGTTGACGTCCTATAATGCGATCGGAAAATGTCCCCGGTTCCAGGTGACATCCTGAAACGTCAAGTATTTTATCATTTAGTTCCGGGCGAGGCAGTTGTGACGTGCTGGAATGTCAGCAATAGAAAGCTATATTGTTCTTAGATATATATATATATATATTTTTTTTTTTTTTTTTTTTTTTTCTGTTACTTTAGGTTAGGTATTTAACCCATTCACGCCGGGGCGGAATTTCGCCTACTCCCGATAACGCCGGGAAGATTTCAAGCGCGCAACCGTTCGTGCCGGGGTGTTTTCCCGCTGCGCGCGGTCGCTCTGACGCTCGCAGAGCGTTTTTCACCCACCCTATCCTTATGGTTTGCGTGATTGCGTCTAAAGTGTAATCATGTGTAGAAAGTAGTGCTATGTTCAGAGGATGTATATCAGTCGAAAAAGATGTTATAGCACTGTTTTTTTAGTGTTATTCTATTGAACTTTTTCCATATTCTTTACTCCTATGTTGTAATACCAATGGGAAGTGGAAGCATTCTTCTAGTGAGGTAACAAACATAGTTTTTTTTTTCAATTTTTTTTTTCTTCCTAAACGAAAAGAAAGAGAATATGAACAACCATACATGTGCATACAAGTGAATGCAAGTAACAGCAATGTTTTTTCAAGTGTCATTTTCTTTTAGTGGGGCAACAAAAAGATGTTATATAATTTTTTTTTTTTTTTTTTTTTTATTCCTCGGCCACTACAATTGATTTTACGATAGTCTTTCGACTCAGATCATCATATTCAACAAATCAGAAACAGAAATCACCATGCCGTAATCAAGATTACGTATGTACCTGAGACGTCATTCATATTACGTTATATCCCATTTTCTACTATTTAGAAGGATAAACTAAAGTAGCTAAGACAAATCAAGTATGAAAATCGAATTGTACTAAGAATAATCTATCATTCTAATGCGGACGTTTCAGCACGTCGCTACTGGCCTCCCGGCGCGCGGGCCGAAAATGTAGCACGTGCCAGGACGTCACCCGGGTCCGGGGCTTTTTTCGACCACGTGTCAGCACGTCAACCGGCGCGAATGGGTTAAATGGCATAAAATGTGACATAATGTTAAAAAAGAAAAAAAAAAAGTCAAAGAAAATTCAATCATGATGACATCATGGTAATTTCTGCTTCTGATCAGTTGAATAAAAAGATCTAAATAAAAAAACTATTGTAAAATCAAATATAAGCAAAAAAAAAAAAAGAAAAAATTTTTTGATCACCCGTGATGTCGTCACATCACAAGGTACATGTATGTATATCATTGTTTACATTGTTTTCGTTTTGGAAAAAAAAGAGTATAAAACATCTTTTTTTATACATCACAAAAAGAATACTTCCACTTTCCATTGGTAATATCTCAGAAGTGAATAATATGGGCAGAGTTTAATAAAACAACACTAGAAAAAACATTGCTGCAACATGTTTTTCAACTAAGGTATCTTCTCTGAACATGGCAATTTTTTTACATACCTTTTATATTGTAGATGTAATCCTGCAAACCATGATAATAGGGTGGGTTCAGTGCAGCCTGAAAACATCTCAGAACAAAGAGTTGCTCTTAAAATTTTCCTTTAGGAAGCAGAAGTAGGCAAAAGTATACCCTGCTATAAATAGATTGAGTGTTGATTATAAAACGTGTCAGTTTTGTATGATTTCAGTGAGATTTAGCACAATCGGGAGACTATAAGAGCTAGAGATCAGCACCTTGCAATTAAAAACCTTTCAATTGGTTTGTGAAGCATGTACAAATTGCTGATAAGAAAGGGCATCTATATGAAGATTAAGTTCCTTAAGCATCAAATTCCTAAACCTCTTAGGTGTATTTTGAGTTTAGTGCCCATTAAATGTAAATCTGAAAATGTGTATTTGTATAAATCAGCATGAGGGATAAAAATAAAGATATCTAGTGCTTCTAAATTAACCAATTACTATGCAAAAATTTAAATTGCCATTTTCAACCTTGACCACATTACTGAAATATAGGTTTAACAAACCAACTGCACTAGGGAAATGTTGGTTGGTAAATGCTAGTGCACTGTAACTCTTAACACATTCACGCCAGGGTATTCAAACACACAAGCCTAACGCCTCGGGATTCTTGGGCGCACTAGCTGTGAGCAACCGTTGTACACCCACTCACCTGGCGCGCCGGCCTTGACCAAATATCTCATGACCGGCATCAGACCCAAAAACCACTGAACGTGATAGCAAGTCAACAAGCGTGAATGGGTTAACTTGTTCACCAAAGACCTTGTTGAAGGAACAGGAACAGTTGTTTAGGACCACTTGAAAACAAAACTTGCAAGCCAAGGCGATTATCCATGAGATTTGCCCCCTTCAGGTAGATTGAGGAATGCAGCAGCGAAGCTTAAAACTAATATATATATTTTAATATATAATATATATATATATAATGTATGTTTGGCAAATATTCATATCTCTATTATGAGGAAGGGATTTATTCACTTATTTTATCCTTTTTATTTACATTATGGGTAATTTGTGTACAGATCTTTTAGCTTCATCTAATGATAATGATCTTCTGTCATTTCCACCTTTCATTTCTCCTACGTTCTTAAAATCATCCTTTCAATTTTCTTTTTTCTATTGTATATTTTGGTGTTCTCCTTTGAGACTCCTCTCTATCAATGCATTTTTCTGAAGTAAGTATATTAGTAGTCTTTCCAACGGTAAAGCTACATCAACAGGAGTGGTAAATCTGCAGAATTTAATCCATAAGGTCACTGCCCAATCTAGCGGATGAGTGTCCAAAGTTACCCTAATGATACATCATTTGGGAACTAGGAGATGTATAGATTTTTTGCATTTTTTAGGCATCAACTTTCTCCTATAAACTCAAGAAGCCCTCCCACGGCTTTTTTTTTTTTTTTATAAGGAGAGGGATTATAATCTTTTGAACAAGTTTGATAAAATGCCATAAGAAAGATTGTCTTATGAATATATCTAATTTGTCGATAGACCAAAAATATAAACAGATAAAGTAAAGCTTCTGATATCTTATTGAGGGCAAGAAAAAAATGTTAAAAGGCAGAAATCCTAAACTAAAAATAGATGAAAATCCAGGTTTGAGGAGCAGGAGTCCTAATACTTGACAAATGATGTGGCAAACCTCATAACATTCAGAGAAATAATAGTCAGATGTTCCAATTTTCTATCCATTTCTGCATCTCTCATAATTGTGATATTATAAAGGCTGTTTTTTACGTTTATGTTAAAGCAAATATTGTGGACTTTGTTACAAACCAACAATTGGTGACCTTGGAGTGTTCACTTGTCTACTTGTAATAGAAAGGCTGCAATGATTTTCTAATCTATTTATATTCACTTAACATGTTTTCTAATTGATGTGATAAGTGTGGTTCTGTAGCGCAGGCGGCGTAGCAAGATGAGGTCAGGTATGCAATGGTGACTTCTGGTGACCTCCCATCTTTTATCCTCGGGCCGAGTGTCAGCCTCACGGCCTGCTGTGTTGACTTGCACTTTCATTGGCTACCAGTGCTCCCTAATAACCAATGTGATAGTGTCAGGATGCGATTGCCATCTGCTATAGACCTTCAACAAACTGTCTTATTGAATTAAACAGTTTTACTTCTCTAATGCTTCTAGTTTCCTTTTTTACTATCTTGACAGTGATATTTGCTTTACATACATTTTGCTTTTAAAGCTAGAATCCTTTTCATAATATGAATGAAAAAGATTAGTATTAGATTAGATTAGACAGACATACACATACATTGAATAAATGAAGTAGTGATACAAGGGAGCAGCAATGGAACTGGTTTGGCAGGGGTTGCTTTCTTTCCAAGTAACCAGTATTCTGGCTTGTGGGTGAACTTTGGTGTTTTCTGAGCCACCTATTCTCCTGGCTTTCAAGTCAGGGCACTCTAATGTATGACTTCAAGCTCCCTAAACTGAAAACTAAGTATTCTAGTATTCATTGTTAATATTTTCTGTTTCATCAAATTTCAATTTTTTTTTTTACTTGTGCACTAACTCATTTCTTGAGGCCCTTCCAATTTGTATGATTCAAAAAATAAATGAAACATGTTTAACCCTCTCTTGACGGGTGGTACACCATGGGTACCGCGCATTCAAGGCCCGTTCGTAGGGTGCCGTCATACGGCGTTGATCATTTAATTGATTTAGGCCTATGTGTTCGAGAGCCCCGGCATTGCAACTTGCAAGGCTGGAATGCTCCCGGGATGAATGGGTTGAATACATTATGAAGACAATGAATAAGGAATAAAGAGGAAATAAACCAAGAACATTAAATATTAAATTACCAACACAAAATCAAGAGTATTGATAATACATGAAATCCTCATTCAGAATCGAAAAAAGAGAAAAATTATCTTGTGGTATGATTTGAGGAAAGAGCTAAAAATATTTGAGAATAATGAAAATAAAAGAGGAAATAGATAATGGCTTAACAATTAACAATTAAAACAAAGAAAATACCAAAGAACATGATCACAGAATTAAGCAAGAATGAACACTCCTTAAAGTGGCTAAAATATTTCAATAGGAAAAAACAACACAACCCAGAAATGATATACAGGTCATTAATAACGTAAAACATACAGTCGACATATAACGTTTGATAATGATCATAAAGGTACATATTGAAATAGGCATTTAAACACAATGTTATACACCTGACTAAAATCTCTTCCATTTTTTACCACCCAAGATATGGCAGATGTTTAGATGTTATCAGTAGCAAACTATCCTAGGTTCACGTTGGTTAGTCATACCTAGGCCATCCTAGGGGACTGCTTATCCTTTCATGAAGGATGAAATTTGATTGAGAATTAGGATCATTGAATAAGGAAGCTGATGTTCATAGATGCACTTTCAAATAGGTTTGGACCATTGATTAATAAGATTGATAAGCCTTGATTTTGCACCTTCCTTGAAACAAGGTGTTAGATTACTACAATATCCCATTCTTCCGTCTCGAGTGATAACCTACTTTGATTCCTCCCATTTCTACCTCTTGGATTTGGTGGCAAATTTTCATGGTTCCTTAAACATATAAAGAGGTATCATTCCCTTTTTTTCCCTGTCTACCATAAATTCACCATGTTGATTTTCAGGTAAAAACTCTTTAAATGTGTTTCAGTTATACATCTCTTGTGTAATTTGGATTCCATACTGATACTCCAGTCTTGTATTCACTAATTTTTATAGTGGCTATAATGATTCATAACTCCCTAAAACTGAATGCGATCTTGATCTTGGACTACACCTTTTAATTTCAATTTTATCAGCAATATTTTTCATATTGTTCTCACTTGCTAATTAAAAAGAGCTTCCAGAACCTCTTCATGCTTGTCCTCTCCATCTGTTAAATTTAATGTTGTGCATAGCCTTTTAACATTTGCTAAGTATGGCACTCTGGAGTGTTTGTTATCTTTATCACTGTCCCCATTTATAATAAGGAACAGTAGAGGCCCATTTGTAACATTTAACTCCAAAGAGGTTATTTCATTGTTCAGTCCTTTTCTTTCAGGAAACTCCGTAACCACCTTCCTATTTTTCCCCGATTCATAGGGCTTTAATTTTGTGGCTGACCTTGTAAAAAGCTTTTGTAAAATCTATTTTTATTTTTGATTCTCAGTTAGGCTACTTTAGTATGTCTTCACACTTGTTCAGGATTTGAGATTGACAAGATCTGTCCTTAAAAATCTGCTTTCTCCAGGTTTTGATCTCCTTTGCTTAACCCATTGTGTACAAGTGATAGAGTCGCTTACCCAGTCTCCAGGATGGGTTTTATTTTAGAGCAAGGCAGTTTCACACAACATACTTAGACTCTTCACACTCTTTCAGTCTCATTGTAAAGCTAGAGCCATTTTTTGGTTTTCATTTTTGTGTGTTTTGTTGTGTTTAGAGACTTATATTTGTCATATGACAGGCTCTATCAATGCTATAGTTGACTAAATTAGTAGTATAGGATCCATATCAGCTCATTGTTTTCTTTATACTCAGTGTGACAGAAGTATAACTGTTTTATGAGAGTACAAAAAGCAACTTTATTTTTTCGTATTTGTGTACTGATAGGAACGAATACGAAACATATAACCATCTACAATGAAGACAACATGAAGAGGTAGGGAATAGGAAGGAAACCTGTGCTTATGACTGAGTGTCACAGGAAAAGGCATCCCTACTGGCACAGAGGCACATTGTAGACACAGCATTAGTTTGAATCACCTTTCTCTTCTCGTTCTGCCTGCACATTCTTCATCTGTGGTACTTTAGAGCAAGGTATCGGCAGCTCGCTATGTACCATCACTCTTTAAAGATAGTGCTTGCTAGAGACCATGGATGAGTGTCATTCAAGGCTCTCTCTCTTGCTGATACTGGAAGAAAGTGGTACCATCTATGTTTTGGATGTTAGGTTTGCTTAATATTACAGTAATTGTAGTAATTGTGACTGTAATAGTCATCTTCACTCACTCCTTACTCATAGCACAGTAAAATAGCTCAGCAATCCAATATCCTTGAACGCCATGTACATCATGATGCCTGTCTTCAGGTCAAAGCTCCTGCGTCATTTATGCCATGACACTCGTCTGCAATGGGTTAATCTAGATGCTGGATTATTTTTTTCTTACAACCCTTTCAGCTGGTTTTATTATGTGAGATGTCATTGTCACCGATCAGTAGTTTTTGGCATAATCTTTGTTTTCACCTTTATGTATTTGAAGGATACTTCCTTCATTTATTGTACATGGAAGATCTCTAACGTCCAAGGTTTTGCTTTAGTTTCTTAACATTTTTCTTATAAAAACTTTTGGAATATCATCTAATGCAGCTTCTGAATTCAAAGCAGTGTCTTTACCACTTCAATGATATCAGTTCAGCCATATTTTTTCAGTAAGTTAATAATGCCCCATAATTTTAAAAGGCCGAGCTTCCATTGCTATTTGATTTATTGTTTGCCTATGAGAAAGAAAAAATGCATTTTCTTTCATTCAATTGTCATATTTACATTTCCCATTCTAAGCTTGGGTCTCAGCATCATTATTTGGTCATGGAAAGAATTTAGTATATAATTTGATATTTGTACTTCAGTGTTTAATGTTTGTGAAGGCTATTCTGTGCATATATGGGAAATATTTTAGTTTCTCATATTTCATCAACATAGTCATATTACGATGCTATGTTTTGTAGTTTGCCGTGCAGATGAATGAATATGCTTTTTTTGTTTTATCAATATAGCCTTATTATGATGTGTTGTCTGCATAGTGTGGAGATGGGATATCAGTCTTACCAAATTGCAGAACTCGAATATATGGGCAATGCAAAGTGATTACATGTTATTGTTTTGTTTCTGTATTATAGCTTATTATTGTTCTCTTTCAATATATATATAAAAAAAAAATCAAATACCATAAATCTACTATTTAAAACGATAAGATCTTTGTGAAACCACTCAGCAGATATGAAGAACAAAATTTTGACATTTTTTCAATTGCAGCTAAAGCTCTGTCTGAGGAGGGAAAATTTCTTCCCAAAGAGAAAACTACTTGTGCACTTCCAAAGTATGTGATTTTCAGTGTACGGAAATTGGAATATTAATCTAGCCGAGTGAATTATTATTTTTAGATTTGTTTCTCTTTCTTTCTTTCAATTTTGAGTAACATAGAGGACAGATTAGTTAAATAATGTTCTGCAAAAAAAAAAAAAAAAAAAAAAAAAAAAAAAAAAAATTGGATGTTTAATGAAATTTGGTTGTTGAGTCATATTTTGTTCTTCACTACAGTCTCATCTTCTGTACCATGGATGGACTCAAGGTATTCACAAAGCACGCACCCAAACATGAACTTTTTTTTATACATATATGGGAAAAAAATAATGAGCCAAAAATGTGTAATTTATTTTAATTAATGATGGGATGTTCATCACATGCAAATAATCCTTAGACTGACCCAGGACTGAGTATTTGTTATAATTGTATTTCTAAAGCATTGATCAGTGAAAAAAATATATATATATATTAATCTGTTAATTCATTGATGTGAAGAGATGAAGTGACTTGTGTTCTATTTTACCGTGATGAACAGTGGAAGATGGAAGTCTATCCATTGTCCTTTGCAATATGCTAGTTCTACATCATTCACATTATAGAAATGCTAACAGTGTTTAAGACTATTCTATAGCCTCCCCCTACGATTGAATATGTGCGATTAGAGATAATATATTTATGATTGATATTTGATTGATACAAGAATCAAGGCATTTCCTTAGTAAATGAATAAGGATGCTACTGTGTGGTTGGATGTGTAGAAATGAAGACAATCTTAACAATATGATAATTTTATTTGTACACACAAACATGTACATATGTACATGTAGACAGGTATAAGTCACACCCCTCTTCTGTACTCACATGCTAATGATTACATACACTTTTGTCATATTCCTCCTTTTAATCTTTCAACATAAAAGAATATTAAACAATATATAGGTGCCTGTGTTTTTTTGTTTGTTTTTTCAACCAGAATAGACCTACATAGAACAAAATAATTTAGTCGTGATAATGACTAACGAATATTCTCTCGAGTTGATTTCGATAAAAGAGAAACGCCTTTTATCACAAAAGGAAATAAAAAATACTTGCGAACTGGTATTCTAATTCTTTTATTTAAATACGATGTACAAGTCCTGTACCCAGGGAGTAAATGTTGTCTTCCAATGAACATGGCAGATTCAGATAAAATTGTGACAACTAATTTTGCATAAACTAATGTACAGGCTATCTAACCTAGTAGCAATAGTAAAAAAATCAGGAAGATTTATATTTAATTGTAGATCTGGGGTTCACTAACATGTCCTACTGAACTTTTTTCCACATCGAATCCTCCTCAACAGTTCCCAACCAGTATGTTCCCCAGTTACAATAAGGTTCAAACTAGATAGTTCACTCTCTTGCAATACTGAAAGATAAAATAAAAGTGGATTATTTAAAAGAAGCTAATCCATTTGTGTTGGCTTATTAGAAGCTACACATTTAAGTTGTAGTTTTCAAGAGGCTCTGAAGAAGTGAAAGCAATACAAAAATAATGCTCATATATACATATTTTTTTTAGTAACAGTAATGTAGACATTGAGTGTAAAGTATGCAAACAACAATATAATAGAAACCTGGAATGGTATCCAGTTCTAGGGAAGGTGTGAAGTTTCTCTTGTAATCTAACACATAAGGTCAGATGTAAAGTATCCAGTCATAGTGGGTATTTAACAGCTGAAGCCATTTAATGGCATGATTAAGACTATCATGTGAAAATCACTAAATTTGGCATCACTAATTTGAAAGTATTCAGCACCAACTTTGTACCTAAAAAACTGTAATGCAAGATAATTTGGAAAGTCTTTCAAGCAAACATGGTAAACCTACACCATGTTTAACAGGCTTCCACAGAATCAGAGCCTTCTTGCAAGAACTGAAGTATACATGACCTTGGTTAAATGTTTCAGCTAGTTTATATACTGATATTCAATATTTGTATATATAGTACATATATATATCTATCTATATATATATATATATGTGTATGTCATATATCTATACACACACACCTTGCTTACATTCTAAAATATCAATGGTATTTAGTTTACAGTAAACACATTTTTGTGGTCATTTCACAGTACCAACATCAAAAGCTAGTATTTTGGTCGCATCACCTTAATTTTTCTTGGTGACCCTTGGGTCTTTTTTTTAATGTTTTACTTTTTTGTTTTATTCTTTTTTTATTCTTTTTTTTTTAAATATGGACATATATTACACCTGAATTGATATCACAGATGATTGATCTGTAACTGACTGACGGCAGACGCTTGAGGTTGTCGAAAGAAAGCAAAGTAGTAACTCCATAGCTCTGATTTTTTTTTTTTTTTTTCCCAGATCAAAACTGATATTAAGTGGTAAAGAAAAGAGAGCCATTTACACATACACAATGCAAAAGAAGTAAACATGTACACTATTTCATTCATTACAGTCCACTTACCATCACTAAATGTTCTTATAAAAAGTGGACTACGGACTTGCCTTTCACAACAACACACGAGACTGCTAATCATCTGCAGGTTGGAAGATGCATGGAAATGACCACGAGTTAGTGGGGAGAAACTTGTCATCACGCTGGGTTTCAAATCACCACGAAACCCTTCAACAGGCATGCAGCAAGGATATGTTATATTAAGTATTTACATTAGGCTTCAAAAGAAAAAGGTTAACCAAGAATGTGAGCCTACACTGCATTTGATTACTTGATGCTTGTTTGGTTATAAAACAATCAAACAGTGTATAGGTTCAACATATGAACACATTATGATTACAACTACATGGCTAAGCAAATTAATACAGTGTATTAGATAGTCCCATATACAAGGAAGTATACACTTAATATGCACTACAGATTTAAATCAAGTTTAAAAGTTCAAAACATTCCAGAAGTAAATTTTCAAAATTGACAGCTAATCTAAATTATAAAAAAGTCTCATACACCGTCTTATGTCCTATGACAGGATATAAGGGAAGTGTTAATATAAAATCTGTAGGACAAGGGTTAACAATCACATCAACTTAATTGTTTTTTAATTGTGTAATTTAAACAAAAATGTAATGGCTGCTGTCTTAGATGTAAGACATTTCTTATGGTTATTTTTAAAACAACAATAATACTTAAAAAATGTAATAATAAAAAACTACAACCTTTCAGGTGAAACAACAAATAACATGATTCTTGTAACTCGTTGTGGAATTCAGTCCTACAATATAGTTAATGTGTTCAGTTCTGTCCAAGCACTGCTCCAATAACGTAACATTTCAACGTGCTGCAATACTCCGGAACATCACAATACTACAACAATGCTTGGCTAACATGCACAAAAGTTTACCACACTAAATATAACACAGGTGCCGGTTCTTTGTATCAAAATATGAACAATAAGTATAACCATGGTTATGCTAAAAAATAAAAAATAAAAAAATAAAACAATAAGATATTCTTTTTAAACAGGGAAAGAAAAAAGACTTCCTCGACTTTTAATGTTTTCCAAAATAGAAATTGTGTAAAGGTAAAATTTTTTACACTTCTCTGCCCATGAGAAGGATCTAAGAAAAAAAAAAAAAAAATGATCAGACAAGAATTACATCTATCGTTCAATTGAAATGTTCATAGCTGGATTAAATCCCTTGGATAACTTGAGAGAAGTCTTACAAATAAAGTCACATGAGATACACACATGCGTTGCTCAACTAGTAAACCATCTTTTTTTCCATAAGAAATGTCAGCATATCAACAGCTCTATTTGAGCAGATTCAGAATTCTTTAGTGTCAACTGTTGTATAAAGTCTCCCTCCCTTCTTAGTCTCCACTTCAAAAACCATTTACTCTTTCTACTTTTATGAAGTAGAAACTATTATGATAGAGCAAAACATGTTTATACAGACTCATGTGTTTACTTGAATATTAGTGCGACTAGACAGGCACCGGGTTATCTAACCTAACCTACATTATCAGGTACACAAACTCAGCCATTTCGTGCTAGTTTGGACTTGCCATAAAATCTCCAATTTCCTTGTTACAAAAAACACAATTTAACACAACATAAAAAAAAGACAGAAATAAGAACTAATTCTTGCTTCATTCTGAGAGACTGCAAGTACAACTTCTACTTCTGTGAAAAAGTTGGCTTTCCAAAGGGGAAAAAAAAGTAAATTACACATATTACCATACACATCTGTTGCAAAAGGCAATAAAGCATGATAAAACTTGAGGTAATTCATTGTGCACATGAAATCATTTTCAATTCCATATTTTACAATTTGTTTGTATATAAAGAGTGTTCCTCCTCTCTAACATTATCGCCATTCACACAAAACTTATTGTACATTTCACAGAGGCAAGCACTAGAGGTGTGTTCTTTAAAGCTAATTATAATTTCTATTGCCTTTGGAGTATTATCCACAGAACAGAAAGAAAAGTTTATTTCTAATTTATCTTGTTATATCTGATGTGAATGAGTGCCAATGCTGTGTGTACATGAATGTCAAACTACTCAACCATGTTGATATAATTGAGAGAGAGATACATATACATATACATATACATATACGTACACATACATGTACACGTACACATACACGTACATACACGTACACGTACACGTACACGTACACGTACACGTACATGTACACGTACATGTACACATACATGTACATGTACACGCACACCCACACACACACATATATACAAACATACATACATCCATACATAATATATATATATACATATATATATACATATATATATATATATATATATATATATATATATATATATATATATATATATATATATATATAT
>BOPN01003460.1:147500-150000 GCA_017312705.2 Penaeus japonicus | reverse complement strand
ATATATATATATATATATATATATATATATATATATATATATATATATATGTATATATATAAATATATATATATATATATATGAATAAATATATGAATATATGCTTTTATATATATATACATATATATGTATATGTATATATATACATATATATGTATATATATGCATGTATGCATGTGTATGTATATATGTATTCACACCGAAATGTAAGTGAACACAAAAAAAGTCCGACACTCTGCAGATGTCTTGGTCAATATGTCATTATGTGTTACATTGATGATGTTCCTTAAGTACTTCGATGACTTAGATGTTGCTTTCCCGCGGTTTGCCTTTCCTGATGCGTAAACTCTGAGGAATTCGTGCTTTTGTAATCTGAAGTTTGATTGCAATGTCCAAGCTATTTCCTCTCTCTGCGTAGCTCTTGCGCTGGTGACATTTATAGCTGCGTAACTTTTTTCCCATGAACGTTCATGACTTTGAATTTTAGAAACATGATGAATGCAGGTGTCACAAAGTTCCGGTGTCACTGTTTCACTGGAATCTATTGATGCTGAACCTCTTTATTACCTTCCTATTTTTTATTGCCGTTATAGTCTTTACATTTCGTTCTCCTCTGCAGATGTATCTCAGAAGTAAATCTTTTGAGAAACAGTTGAAGTGATATTATACTTTTTTTTTTCTTTTTTTTAACCCTACACTTGTTGCTTTCATTGTTGGTACACTTTTTTATCTCTATGATTGCTTTCTCAGGCCTGGCATTCTTTGTACCCCCTTTCCGACTTTCCTTATCGTCCATGTTCGTTCTCTGGATCCACATGGCATTTGTCATACAATACTTCATGAAAGAATAGGAATGTTGCATCGCACGATGACGGTTGTCGGTATCCTTTTTATTATATGTTCTCTTGTGAGGGTGTGTGACAGGATAACTCTACTTGGTTTGCCTGTCATTATAATTTCCTTCCTTTGCATTCATATCGCATATGATGCATATGGGTTTAACTTTCCAAGTCTTGGTGCTTTATCTACTTTTAGTGATGTGTTCGTATGTGCGTGTGGTTTTATGTGTATGTATGTATATACATACATATATACATATACAGCTGTATGTGTGTATGTATATATGTATATATACATATATATACATGTATATATTGTATATGTATACGTGCATATACATGTTCGGACCTTTCGAGAGATTAGAGTTGTCTGTTACTGTAATACAATTGAAATACATAATGCTTCAAATACCATCTAAGTACCTTTGAGAGTGACAGACATAGTGAAATGTGGCGGGAAATCCCGAAGACTTTATCGCGAAATGCCGCTCAGAAAATAAAATTTCGATGGACAAAAAGGAAAAAAAAGTTGACAGCTAATTAATACGATTCATCCTTCATGTTACAATGACGTAAACTGCATTACAGTGAAATAAAGAAAAATAAGGTCCTATTTAGAACTGATTTACGATGTAGGCTCTTCATGAACCGGCTACCAATGTATATAAGAAATTCTTGTTCTTAGCTCCTCCTATCCCTTCTTCCCTCCTCCTCCTTGCTTCCCTACTTCTCCCTCTTTGTCTTATACCCCTTCCCCCCCCCCTGGCCCTTCCCTCCCCCGTCTCTCCCCTTCTTCCTCGTCTCTGTTTCCACGCTCACCTCTGATCGACTTACCTTCTGATGTCTAACATGGGATATGAAGTAACGTGGTTCTGACGTGTAGATCCTTTCCCCGACTGTGAGCAGATACTCCTCGTCAGACTTCGTCCAAGTTACCTGGTAAAGGAAAATGAAAAGAGAGAAGTGAATGAGAATCTTTTACCTTTCATCAACTTAACGTAGATTATATTCTGTGTCAAGGTTACATAGGGTATCACAAAGACAGGTTGTCGTATCAATACAAGGTTTTACTTACAGTTTGTAAAAACCCTAATCAATATTGATTTATTCGCGACTGCATATTAAACCTTTTTTGAGAGCGATCAACATTTCCTTAGAGATTCTATTCGTTTCAGCATAATCAAAAGAATATTTTCTCTTTGATGTGCTTAAAGAGATGGGGTAATTTACAATCACATTGTATGATTCAGCGTGAGTTATTGCGTGTGAATGTGCATATCTGCATAAGCATTTGGATGTCTGAGCTTTCTGTGAACTGTCGCTGAGAGGATTCACGAACTCTAAATATATGCCTCGTCGGCGACCACGAGGGCACGACTTGCCCCTTCCTTACTTCATGTTAAAAGAACTTTTCCATTTGTTATCTAACTTTTGTTAACAGCGTCAATTGAGACTTAATGTAAGCGTTACTATGAGTATATGTTTGCCCGTGGAAAAAGGGCATGTGTCAAAGGAAATGTTAGTTTATGAATTGAATTTTTCTAGTCTCCAACTGACTGATTTGAACAGCCTGAATTGTTCTGACTAGAACTTGCTAGATACAGGTAACTGCGATGCTGGAACAGCCAGTGCCCAGCTGGTTGATGGACTGCAACATACCT
>BOPN01003460.1:132500-135000 GCA_017312705.2 Penaeus japonicus | reverse complement strand
CCTCGTATTTTGATAGCGTTGAGTTGATTCCCTGTTGTTTAATGAAGTCAATTTCACGAGCTGCATTTTGGTGGGTAATGAGAGTTATCAGAGTTTTGATCTTCTCTCTGAATTAGTTTCCCTCAGTTTGTAATGCTCATTTGTTCTATGTGATGGTAGTTCCATTTTATCTCCCCCATGGGCGTTACACTACCGATTTTCGAGAGCTGTGATGAGCACATCCCATGTGATATTCTTCAGCGGTTAAAACAATTGCGTGATGCCTGGACCTGCTCTCATAGCAAGATACCTCGAAATTTGAGTCCGTGGGTGAACGTTGTATTGGCAGACTCCGCGTTGTATTCCGGGGAGCAAATGGCGAATCTCTTTTATTATTTTCATGATGCATTTTCTGATGGTCTGATTAAGCACTTCTGCTTCAACTGACCAGCATTCAGGTTTTTTGTCTAATGGGATTAACCTACTTAACGTTAGCACATCCAGATTTTACACGGTGTAGAGGCCATTTTCCTTGCAAGCTTGGCAAGATCACTGCACCGATTGGTTGCCTATTTTACAAACAAATTCTTGTCAAATATTAGGCATTAGATGGGAGTTATATATACAAGTAGACATTCCTTGAGAATAGATCATTTCCTTTGAGGCGCTACATTGCCTTCATCTAAAGATAGGGTACCGACATCGGAATCATCTTATCACGTTAGCAAGCTTTTTGGATTTGTCTCAGTTTACTTGTTTGCTACGCATCTGACTGCATGGTCTTGGTTTCCCTGAAAGGATTCTTGCGTATTGTCCCCATATTTCTAATCTTCTCTCAGGAACTTTGATGTTCTCTCTCTCAATTGAATTTGGATTACATGTGTGATAGAACAGTTGTGGAATGACCACCAGAGCTTTAAAAGCTAAGGGTGCTCCTAGAGTCTCCTTGATATGACTGTACATGAGACAAGTCTTCTTCCTTTTATAAACTTAATAGTCTCACATCTCATCGGTTCCGAAAAGTTTTACGATGACCACTTAACAATTTCCATGTAGAGGTTGTTTATCCATGCTGCGACGTTTGGATTCCATAGGCCTTTTCATGTCAAAATCTCTTGCGCTTTGACTTGGTCCTCTTGGCTTTAACTCGCCCTGCAATCCAGATGACCGAATCCTCTAGCCTCGGCAAGGACCTACACTCGACATACATACTACTACTACTACTCCCTGTTTCTGTTAGCGCTTTAATTACTAAAGCTGCTACAACTACAATTTATATTATTGCTATCAATTTTATTATTGTTGACTACACATATTCATTTTCTTCCCGAGGGCTTTGGCCTGCACGCTTCATGAAGCGTCGACTCCTGATCCCCGCCCGCACCGCAATAGGCACTTCCCCATGGGAGTCACAGCCTGCCTTGTTGCCAGTGAGACGGTACTTTTCCCTTTCCCTTTCCCTGACGTCTTCTATCAAGGGTCAGGTGCCTGTAGGGCGCCCCTGCCTCACCGAAGCCATCCCTGACCCCAAGAGGCTGGGGACAGGGCACGGAACGCACAATGATATTGACTGTAAACATTATCATTATAAAAAAATACTACATTTCTTTTAATCAAAATAACTATTATCACAGTCCTTATAATGATTATACCAGATATCATCTGTCTCAGTATTATAACTCTAATTTTCATAATTGCCATATTCATTTGGACATAATTTATATGATTTGTATTCGTATTGTGATATACGATTATTGTAATCACTGCATACTATAACAAACATTATCGTAAATATTGCATATATTAATAACTGCTATAATCACCATGAACTATATGCTCCAAAGTAGACAAAATTATATAACTCTCCGCCATCATTATGGTTATAAGCGTCATTTTAGTTATCAGCATTTTATACATGGTAATCATACGTACTTAATGTTACCATAGTCCATACTTATAGTCATTACTATTTTCCCTATGATAATTGTTATAATAACCACAATTATTGAAGATATTTTCATTGTTACATGCATCACCATCCTTCTTAATTGTAGTTTGATTATCATGAAAAAGTGTGATTGCCATGTACCCTTTTATCACGTCGATTATCATCATCATAATTATGTTTATCGCTCCTGTTATCACCAATGTAACATCTTAAGCCGCACTACCATCTCCGCCCTGAAATAAAAAAGCAACAGCGTGCAGTGACCACCATCATTATCTTCACTATCATCACAGATAACACAATCAACATTACTATGCACTTACCCGTCATGATCGTCATCAGTAATACCGTCCTCACTATCTTTTCTGACGCCATTGATATACTCTTTATTGACATCATCATAATCATCACCACGATTATCATTGCCATCACTGCTGAAATCATTTTTCACCCCCATCACCATAACTATTAGTATCGTTAACATGATGCATCATAATCTTCATCATCACTGTCATTTGACTGTTGTCGTTTTTTCTTCATATAATTCTACTTATTTTATTTATTTTCTTCTCA
>BOPN01003460.1:117500-125000 GCA_017312705.2 Penaeus japonicus | reverse complement strand
GTAGGAGCTTTGGCCTGATGACAGGCATCATGATGTACATGACATTTGGGGATTTTGGATCACTGTGCTATTTTATTGTGCTATGAGAAAGGAGTGAGTGATGATGGCAATTGCAGTCATAATTAATGTAATTACCATTATATTAATCTAACTTAATGTCCAAAATCTAGATGGCACCACTTTCTCCTAGCACCACCAAGAGAGAGAGCTTTGAATGGCATCCATCCAGTCTCTAGTAAGCACTCTCTTTGTAGAGCGATGGCACACAGCAAGTTGACAACCTCTTCATATAAAGTACCGCCGATGAAGGATGTGGAGGCAGAACGAGAAGAGGAAGGTGACTCAATCCATACCCATTGTCTAAAATGTGCTCCTGTGCCAATATGGATGCCTTTCAGTCACAAACACAGGTTTCCTTCCTCTTCCCTACCTCTTCGTGTTATCTTCATTGTAGATGGTTATATGTTTCTTATTTGTTCATGACAACAAAAATAGGAAAAAAGAAAGTTGCTTTTTGTCCTTCCTAAAAACAGCAATACTAATATCACACTGAGTTAAAGAAAATAATGAGCTAATATGGATCATATACTACAATTTTAGTTAACTGCAGCATTGATAGAGCCTGTCATAGGGTACATATAAGTCTCTAAACTCAATAAAATACGAGTTTACAATGATTGACTGAAAGAGAGTTGGAAGATTCATATTATGTTGCTTCAAGCTGCCTCACTAAAATATAACTTATCCTGTAGACTGGGTAAGCAAATCTATCCCCGTCCACAATGGGTTAATTGCCATTGGAGATATGCACTGAAGTTTTAATTGAGAACTAATGTTTCCACAAATTACCTACAATAGGAGAATAATGTTTTATTAGTACTTATCTTGCAGTGTGAAATTATTTTCATTCATACCTTTTTTATTGTACAAATGTAGGTAGTGTAAGTTGTTTGCTGGTACATAGAATATTCAGTGATTAAAGAAAGAAAAATATGTGCTTCATATAAATTTGCCCTGCTCTGTAGTGCCACAAATTTTACCTATAAGTAGATTAGACTTGGAATAAAGTGTATAATGGCAATCAGTTACACTCCCTCTTTTATGATGAATAATTCAAGATACTTTCGTTTTCATAAGTACACTACAAGATTTATCTTTCTGAATTAAAAATATGCTCATATTTTCCTTTTTTGATAATTTATAAGTAAACCATGAAACAGTGCAAAAGGCATGAATTGACACCAAAATGAGGTAGTATGAGAAATGCAAACTTTTCCTCGTCACTTGTTTAGGGTTTTGTGCAGATTACTGTGTTGCATTACTCTGCTGTTTTTGTAAGATTGAAAGACTGGTTTCTGTACACAGGTAAACACCATACTTAAAGAGTGTTGTGGTGAAAATCAATATAGATATGACTTATATATGATACTGTACTAAACTAATCAGAAATTTTAGATATACTGTAAAGTTACTATATTACTGTTACAGAAATGCCTTTAAGTGGTCAACATATGATGATAAATATTTATTTTTACAAGTATTTCACAATTCACTTGATAAAACTTTCTTTCTTTCTTCAATTTTGATATCTTAACAAATGAAGATCAGACAGAATTGTTTTATTTCTCAATTTTTTTTTTTTTCTTTCTTTTTCTTTACAACTGTGCAATACTGACGAATTGATGGTAGTGAGTCAAGAGGTGTATGGCATGGCATGTGTCTATTTAGGCACTCCAGCAAATTCACAGCAATCATTCTAGAAATTTAGACTGGACCATTCAGTAATCTGTCAATGATATCATGTGTGTGACCTAGGCTGTGTTTGAACTCATTATATCACGTCAAGTGGTGGCAGCATCAGCCGCCAGGATGAGATATTTTATTGTGGCTATCCTGCCGGCGTGCTGGGTGATCAGGCGTATAGCACTTGGCCGTGGCCAGTGTGGGTGATAATCCCTGGCGTTAATCAGAATTGTCTGAAATAGCCCTGTTGTTATTGGGTTAAAGCAAACATATTGGAATTTTGTTTTCCTTTTATTTGAACTATGACATCCACGAGGCAACAGAGGTTAAAATCTTCAAAGCTGTGGTGTCAGCTGTTTAACAGTATTCTCCCCAATTGTCCTTCAGGCCCTACCTGCTTTTGAAACAAAGTGTGGGTTGTAAATGGTAGATGATATATTGAAAGTGTCACAGATGTCATTTACATCACTTGGTAACCATATTCAGAGAGGAGGAAAATTATGGCAGATATGTTAAATATTGCACCAGAATTTGAAAAGGACTAGAATCTTACACTTTTGAAAATACACATGTTATAATAAGTTGCAGAAGGTGCTCTCTTTGTATGTATATTTTGCTTGGAGAGAATGTGTCTTTTGGGGTTGGGGCAAAACATTAACATAGTTGTGGTGATTGTCTCTGATGAAAAGTAGTGGCTTATATAGAAAGTGCTGTATCTGCAGTCAGAGAAACTTGTTTGAAAAAAGTCATACCAAATTTTTTTATAATTTTACAGACAACAAGAAATTGCCAGAAGCGCAGTCAGCCCAACATTTAGATGGTATTATACACAGACTTCCAGTCACAGACAGTCAAATCCATCGTTACACACTTGGCACAAGTCCCTAACAAAGGCATTATCAACCAACAGATCCTTTTTTACCCCCCTTTTGGCACATATTTGTGTGGATTTTGTTTATGTATATATCTTCACCAAGAATATTATTGGACAGTGTTCAAGGCTGCTTTGAGAGGTTAAAAGTTGAGGTTATTGGAGGTTAAACGCACTAGTTATAACCATTATTCAGAGTGGCTTCAGAGCAGGCATGAATACTGCCCAATGTACAGTAAAGTATGTACTATATATATTATAACATTATAATTGTTGTTTGTAATAATTTTCTTGTTTCTGTTATTTTGTTATTACTATGATTATTAATTAATAATACCATTTTATTTATAGATTCTTTGTATTTTTGTAATTGTTGTATCATTTTTGTAATTACTGGTATATGCTGTATATTGTTATTTGTTTTATCACTACGAATCACTGCACTTTCTTTATCACACTATAATTTAACTAAAATCAGCTTTTAGCTGTTGTCTCTAAATGTATAACAAGTTTCTGTAATATAGTTTTATTTACTCATATCTTGAATATATTTTAAGGAACAGCATTAGTGTAGATATTCAAGTTTTTTGATTGCAGTTGTCATAATCGAATATATCAGTTTGCATTTGTGATATTGAGTATGCAGTCATGGTAAGTATAGCAACATCCATGCTTTTTATTCAGTAAACAGAGAAAACCTGAAAACATCTGCTATAACTGAAATGGTCTAAAGTTCCTGGGTATAGAGAAATGACAGCAGAATTTAAGGAATGACAAGAAGAATGGTGGTAAGATAAGATTAACTCTCTCTCTCTCTCTCTCTCTCTCTCTCTCTTACTCTCTCTTTCTCTCTTTTCTCTCTCTTTCTATCTCTCTCCTACTCTCTCTCTCTTACTCTCTTACTCTCTTACTCTCTTACTCTCTCTCTCTCTCTCTCTCTCTCTCTCTCTCTCTCTCTCTCTCTCTCTCACACACACACACACACACACACACACACACACACACACACACACACACACACACACACACACACACACACACACACACACACACACACCACACACACCACACACTGACTGCATCCTGTGAAATCTAACAAAATGTCCTCTTTACTCTAGTGGCTCTGCAAGCACTGAAGCGTAAGAAGCGATATGAGAAACAGCTGCAACAGATCGATGGCACCCTCAGCACCATCGAGATGCAACGCGAGGCCTTGGAGTCAGCCAGCACCAACACCACAGTCCTGCAGACCATGAATGAAGCTGCCAAGGCTCTGAGGGCAGCACACCAGGACATGTAAGTACAGGAGAATGAACCCTTTTGTGCTGCCATTTATGCGGGGTTGGATGACTTCCATACTGCATTTTACATTTTGTTGACATTACAAGCTCTATATTGCTTTAGTTATCATGACCTATTATACCAAATGCTAATTAGTTTCACTTTTCTAATATATCATATATAGGCTCATATTTCCTACCATAAGTTTAGAATTTGATAGAAAACACACACATCTGAACCCATTCACAGCAATCTCTTAGCAGGAAGCTGCACTCTTGCTATATTGTCGTGATACATCGGGTGAAGCTCCCTCGCTCTGAAATAAAACATATCTGCCTTACAGATGTCACAAGTGCCTATCCTGGGCACTTGTTAACTGCCATATGTACCACCTGTAGTGTATTTTAAAATTGCAGTAACTGCCAAGTGTAATGCTAGTGATTTATCCCATAATTCATCCATGAAATAGGTAAAGATAAATAACAGATTATTGAATGAAACTTTAATGATAGATAGATATTGATAAATATATATATATAGATATATAGATATATAGATTATATATATATATATATATATATATATATATATATATATATATATATATATACACACACATACATACATACATACATATATTATGTATATGTGTGTGTGTGTGTAAATTCTTAAGTTAAAAGTCACTTTTAACTCAAGGGAAATTTTTTTTCTTATATTCAATTTGATAAACAAAATGCATTATCTTCTGAAATTCAACTGAATATCAAATCCTTCTGACTAACCCTTCTACGAGAATGATCATTGGATTTCATGATGACGTATGGTTTATGTGGTGTTGCTAGACAGCTCGTGCTGATGCATAGCTATATGTATTACTCATATGCCTAGACTTTAATTGGCAGTATGAGGGAGTTCCAATGACATTAATTCCTGTTTGATATGTAAAGCAAAACTATTCCCATCTGTGACAGGTTAACCCGTTGGTCGTGGTTTTGATAAGATATGTATACAGCCGGATGACGGGTTTACACTGTCTGGCATGGTGCCATCTGCGCCTACAATGGACTCAGCCTTGGCAGCAAATCATGCCATTCACTGTCAATGGGTTAATTGGCCATAATATTTTTAATAAAGTATTACTAAACAAGGCTAGTTTATAGATTCATGTTCTGAGATATTAGCAACTCTTTTCTAGTTAAAGATATCACACACCTCTTTTGTTTCTATTTCAGGGATGTGGACAAGGTTCACGACATGATGGATGATATTGCAGAACAACAGGAGGTTGCGCACGAGATCTCCGAAGCCATTTCCAACCCAGTTGCATTTGGTGATGGTGTAGATGAGGTAGAGTATCTTCTGCTTGTAGTTTGTAATTTTAATTGAATCGTTTCTCTCTCACCTTCTCACACATCTTTTCCTTTAGGCTCCAGATTACAAAGCCAGTTTTTATTCTCTTCTACCCAACTGTCAAAAGATACATAGCCTTTTACTTCTTTCACAGTGTAATTTAGTTATATTCTAAATTATTATTAGCTTTATATTTTAGAGTTGGTAGGATTATTGCTCAACTTTCTTAATGTCATTTTGTCATGCTGATGTTAAGTTTTGTTGGGCTAAGGATTGTGAACTTTCCCCCACCAGGATGACCTGCTGGCTGAGCTAGAGGAGCTAGAACAAGAGGCCTTGGACGAGAAACTCCTGGAGACCACTGGAGTCACCGACGAGCTTCCAGAAGTACCTTCAGCTATCCCAGAGACTGTTTCCAAGAAGAAAGCCAAAGAGGACTATGATGATGATATGGCAGAACTTGCAGCCTGGGCCTCATAAGCATGGTACGTAGAAGCCATTGGTTAAACCTTGTACAAGGCAAGTAAATATTGTCTTGAATAGGCTTGGCTTTATAGATAGTAAATTAATATTGTAAAAATTAAGGAAAAGAGCAGGCTGTTGGAATGATGAATGGCACATTATGTTCTGAATTAATTAATATTAACTTAGTAGAACTGGGGTACTTAAATCCTTGCAAAGGACAAGAAGTTGTTAACAAGGTCACACACATTACTAGGTCTGTTTCATCTGATTTGATGATGTACCACATTTGCACATTACTGTTCATGATTGGCTAAAATTAACCCACACAGGACGGGTGGTACAGCATGTGTACCGCGCATTCAAAAGCCCAGTTGCCGGGCGGCACAGTATTGTGCCGGCCATTCAATTGATTTAGGCCTAATAATTCGAACGCCCCGGCATTTGGACATTCAAGGCTAGAATTCCCCCGTCGGGAATGGGTTAACATGTCTGATACTGTTTTATATAGATATAAAGAACCTTTACACATTTATATATATAAATCTTGTACAGACTGCTTTGTACCAATGTTATGCAAGGCAAGATTACACAATAGGATAGTCTAAGTGAACATCATCACTTAGTGATGATTATTGTTTCTCTCATTTAAATATTTGAAAAAGACATTTGGCTCTAGACATGCAAAAGGGTATCTTAATCTTTGGCTGATGGGCATTTTTCACAGAGTCATATCACATTTATAATGCGTTTTTCTTTTTGTTGAAATTAACCCCTTCAACACGAGGACGCGTATACTGCGTCCTCGCAGCGCTCGCGTCAAACCCGAGGACACGCATACTGCGTCATGGTTGAGTTCTGGTGGAATTGAGTTTTCTTTCTTCCGGATACTGTACGAGATCTTTCAGAATAGAGGTCGGATATGTTACGATATATTACTTGACTTTCATTATTATTACATAAGAGTGGGATTCGCTTATACCAGGGGAGGCATTGATGGGCCCTGCTAGCAATCATTTTATTATTAATTTATGGAACATTATGTAAAAATATAAAACTTATTATGATTAGTTTACCATACTACTCCAACCGTTTTCTTTTGTCATCTGAGTGAGGCCTCTCACTAAGGTCATTCTTTCCATCTTCCTCCCAACCCATGTAAATAACTTGTCACATGCATATGGGGGAAGAGGTTAACTATGCATATTTTGATATATAACACATGATGATTATGTTGAGGTTTTGGCTTTAAACTTGTAGAGGTTTTGGCTTAAAACTTGTCATGTTCAGTAGCGACGTTTAAAATTTGGCGTACGCCGGCAGCTCGGATACGGCGTGAGGGGCTTTTTCTACTACCCGTAGTGAAGGGGTTAAGCTATTTATTCCTGCTGATTAGTATCACTTTACTAATGTATAGACTCGCATATTAACCCATAATAGAAAACAAGCTGAGGCTGAGCATGTGGTCTGGGCAATATGCAAAATATCATGAAAAAGTGATAAAATGAGGCTGTATTATAAACAAAGTATTTACTAGAACAGGATGTGAACTTTGATAACCAGGTGTAAGTTATTTCAAATAATACCCATTTAATTTACATACAGTACATTATCAAAATCTCTTTTATTTGCACCTATGCTCTCCGATGTCTTTTTATATGTTTGAAATGAGAGAGAGAATAATTTTTTAACCCATTCATGCCGGGGCCATTCCGGCTTTGCACAGTTGCAATACCGGGGTTCTCGAATGCATAAGCCTAATGCTTCGAGATTCTCGGACGCACAAGCCGCGA